>JAZGTK010001430.1:0-40312 GCA_036877625.1 Ambastaia sidthimunki
ACAGTGTTTCTGCAGGCAGAGACCCAGCACTCGCCCCTGCAGCACAGATACAGTGTTTCTGCAGGCAGAGACCCAGCACTCGCCCCTGCAGCACAAATACAGTCTTTCTGCAGGCAGAGACCCAGCACTCGCCCCTGCAGCACAAATACAGTCTTTCTGCAGGCAGAGACCCAGCACTCGCCCCTGCAGCACAAATACAGTGTTTCTGCAGGCAGAGACCCAGCACTGTGCAAAACTGCTGCTGCTGTTTCAAATGACATCATTAATTGCGACGTGAAGATTGAGTTAGATTGAGTTCTTCCTGGTTTTTAAGTTTAAGATGCCTCGGTCCAAACACACGTGAAGTTCTGAGACCGGATGAAGGAACTGCTTTAGAAGATCACTCACTACATGAAGGTATGTCACAGCCATTATCTAAAAAATTTTAGGGTGCAAAAGTTCCATAAAACAGGCAAAAAATATTATTTTGGCTGTCATTTTGAAACCCAATGTATGTGTGAATGCTCATTTATATTGTCTTTAAATAACAGAAGTCTGTCCAAGCTGATGGCTCTTGAATTGAGATCTTTTTCACCCATCAACTCAACAATCCAAAGCAGAAGCAAGATGATGGACTGGAGGAGGAAAAGGGGGGAAAGAAAATCCGGCACAATTGTCATAACAACAAACAGTGAAAGCCGACCTCTGCTGTCACAGGCCATTCAGTGTCACGTCAAATGAGAGCCAGATACACATCAGCAGTAAGAGTAAAATGTATCTGCACATTCAGCTGCACTGGGACGAGGAGCCGCATGGCATGATGGGAGATATGAGGTACACTGAACCTGTGCCAATGCTCTTGTGTTTAATCAGTCCATGTCTGCTTGTCACTGACTGATAAATGTTTGACTGAACTGCCGCAGAAAATCTTTTTGCTGTTGTATATGTAGCCAGATGAATTTATTCTGTATGTATAAGTGGATGTGTTATTTCTCATATATATTTCAAACCTCTTTGGGTCTCTTTCTCTGTTTGTCTTGTATTTTTCTCCTTCATGTGTCTCAACATCTTTTTTCTTGCTGTCTCTCTGTTTTTTGTATTTAAAGCAGTGGCTTTATATAGATGACAGGGAAGGAAAACTAGGCCAAGGTGAGTGTGATGATGTTACTGTAGCACAGCACAGGCTACTGTAAGCGCTGTGACGCAGGTATGTGCCAGCTGATTTAAATTCTGCTACATCATTTATTTACAGTTAAAGCTGAGATCTATAACTTGAACAAACATAACAGATCAGTGTTTAAAATGCTCTGCTTGTCCCATTTCATAATAGTAAGTTTATAACAATGATTGTCAGGTCTGATTTCCTGGGAAAAGTCACCCACTTTAAAAAAGAAAACTGCAAATAACTTGCAATTTTATGTTTTGAACAGAGATGGCGATAGAAAGTTACGGATTGCAGCTTTAAAATTTTTTCAACTTTAATACTAATGTTTCCAATTTTTTTAATACAAGCCATTCTTTAATATAGCATGCCAAATATAATTGCCATGTTATAAATTATAAAACAAGAGCCACTGTCCATCAGTGTGAATGTTTACCCCCCCCTCTGCAGCAGTAGCTGATTCTCCAGACTTAACATTTTCTCAACAATTCACACTCTGTCACACTCTTCAGATTGTGTTTTTGGAACACCATCGCTGCCCTGGCGTTGCACTATTTACTGTCTGGATATGTAATGATTTTGAAATGGTTTGGCTTTGATGAGGCCAGGCGAGCGTTTCATGTGAGGTTTAGAGCACCACGCATGAGGCTACTGGATAGAAGCTTTGAAGCTCAACTCAGAAAGACAGTAAGATAGTTGAGAGGAGAATTGTGTGCATACTAACCTGCCCGTTAAATGTTTTTACAAACCATTTCATTTCTGCAATGTGATGTATTTCTGAGAATAACAGAATATTAAACAGGAAAAAATGTATAATAGGACTTGGTTTTATTCATCAGGAATATATTGGCTATGATAGTGGGCATTTGTGATTGTGAGTTATGCAGTATACTGTTGAGGACTACTGAAGCAAACACTTTTTACAATAACATTCACATTCGAGTATTTCAGTGTATCCCAATGAAAACTCTTCTTATCAAATCAGTTGTTATATATCACGGGTCTCCAGCGAGGTCCACAGAGCTGCAGAATTTATCTCCACCTGAAGCAGCTAATCAAGACCGTTAAAGCTGACAGAAACATCCAGACAGGTGTGTTGATATTATTTTACTGTGTTAACTATTGTTAACTTAATAAGAGTAACCTAAAAAATGGCTATTTGGCTGATGGTTAAGCATAACCAATAGTGCCCATGGTCGGTTCATAGGTGAGAAAAATACTGATGAGTATAATTGTGTATATGTTCTCTCTAATGTTGTTGCCCAGTTACTGATTGTATTAAATGGTTGTATGATTCCTGCACTGTGTAGCCATCGATATTAATGATCTGCACTTCATTCAACCTCGTCAGTAAACTCACGTGAAGGTGACGCACACTCATAACACGTGGATTATGAAGAGAGTTCACTTCCTGTCCTAATCCTGGACGGGTGTCATCAGACAGGGGGAATGTAGGCAGGGATTGTGGGTGTGGAGAGAGTCGTGGTGCACCTCATCATTTGGAGGGCAGTGTTGAGTGTTCGGGGGTCTTCCTGGAGGACCCTGATGACTGGTGTGATGAGAGGGTTTTGTAGCTGTGGAGAGGCCGCTGACAGCCGTAAGAAAGATTATTATCCACAAACTGCCATCCCACACACGAGCGCATGACGAGTTTATCAGAGTATGAAGGGAGGGTGCACAGGGATTAGAGAACTTCCTGCTAAAGAGAACTAGTGCTGTGTGTTAAAAGAAATATCTGTGCTTTGCAATAAGGTTCTATTCCTAAGATTAGCCCACATGAACTAACAATAAACAATATGATTAGAACATATGAATCTTTGTTCATTTTAGTTCATGCAAATACAGTTATTTATTGACCATTCATGCTAGTTAATTCTGCGCTGACTATGTTAACAAATACTTCTTTTAATAATAAAAATATGCTGTAGAAGTTTTGTTCATGCTATTCTGCTTTTAACTTTTCCAGATAGTATCAGTGTATTGCTGTAAACTCATCTGTATTATCTGAGGAATGAGTTCAGTTTAATCCACAGCATCTGTAGCACAGATCTAAAGAAACGTTTGGAAATGCTAGCAACAGTTTGTAATGTTTTGAGTCAGGGGTGGGAGGTCCTGTATTACTGGCACTGTGACATTGTGTTTCTCTCACACATCATTTACGCTAAATAACAACCGATTCTCGCTTCTGACCTCTGATGCGTGTTCATTGCTTCCTGACAGAGATGGTCTGCAGATTTACACTGTCAGGTCTCGCTATGAGTTTTCTTGTTTATCAGGTCAAGGTTTGGTCATCTTCAGTTGTCACCTCACAACGTCAACACACGCGAAGCTCTCTGTGTCCAAAACCGTAAGAGAAGACATGTAAAACAGAGCGAAACAGAAGAGGGGAGTTAGAGAGGCTGTGATTTATTTTGTTTACTATAATGGTAATGGTCCACAGGTCTGAGGGAGTCTCTTATTTTTCAGTGGTGTTTTTTCAGGTAACTCAATATCTTGAAGAGTGTGAAAACCATCGGGGGTCCTTGTTCAGGTAATCGACTGTGTCAGGCGTTGAACTCTCTTTTGCTCCGCCCACAAAGCAAGGAGATCAGGAGAAGAACAGAGACAGTGTTGTGAGGTAGAGAGCAGAGTGAGGGGGTGTCACTGGAAGAATGCATTCATTATCCTGCACGCGGGACAGATGAAAAATAGAAAAAAATTAATTAGCAAAGTGAAAAATTGCTAATTAAAACAAAAACTGTTTAAATAACTAAAAGGACTTGTTTCTGCTGTGCAGTGTTTACAGCAGTGCACCTGTAATGCCAGAGAGTTTATAAAACAGGAGTTTTAATAAGCACTGTGTTTTAGTTTTTAATTTTAGCTGTATTGTTGTGAAGAAGGTTCTTTGGAGGTCTTATATGAGTGTCAGAAACTTCTTTGATTAGTGACCTAGAAATATTTCACTTGTTTTAAAAGAAAACTGTATATTTTGAACTGGTCAACACTTTTGAATCTTTTGATCAGGAACATCTGTGATACGGAACATGCATCCCACTTTCAGTGCAGCTTACCCCATCACTCGCTCTCTGTCTCTCTCTCTCTACTCTTTCTCTCTCTCGCTCTCTCTCTCTCTCTCTTTACTCTTTCTCTCTCTCGCTCTCTCTCTCTCTCTCTTTACTCTTTCTCTCTCTCTCTCTCTCTCTCTCTCTCTCTCTCTCTCTCACATAGGTTTCCCTGAAACACTCTCCCTCATACACACCTCAGACGTCACTCAACTATCTCCACCCACCACCGTCATCTTTTGCTGAGAGACAGTAATCTCTAATCAGCTTAAATGTGTTTTTGCAGCAAAATATTTAATCAGCAGTTTTCAGAAGAGTGAGTTTGAGGCAGAGCAGAAGCAACTGAGGATACGGGATATAAGATCTGTGTTCAGCTTCACACACTGTCATTGTCTGACCATCAGTGTGACTATTTGCTTTGTTTATTGTTTTATATGTTTATTAAAGCTTCTTTTAATTAGCAATGACAAAAAAATATATCATCCAATATTAAATAAACCTGGAAACTTCCCAGCAACCTTATAGTAAAACTCTTAAGAACACCTTAGCAACTGCATGGCAACCCCTGATAACCACCAGCAAAGAAAAGCATTCAGGAAACATCTCAAATGTTGGTTGGTTTTGTCCAAGCAAATAATCATTAAGTGTGTGATGAGCATTACAGAATGTTTCAGAAAGATGAACGGAAATGTTACTCTCCACTTATTTAGTCACAGCTTCGATTTGTACGTTTTTCAAAACTCAGTGTTGAATGTTTTCTTTTTCTTTATTTATTTCTCTGTTTTTTTTCTGTGACCTGCTTAATAATTTAAAAGAAGTCAGCAATCAAAGGAACATGCAATTGACTACCTTGTACTGTGGCTCATACATATTCAACAGCCTGAACCTGTTTGGTTGCAGAGTGCAGTTGTCACGCTACAAGACTCAACAAGAAATGTAATCAAAATTCTTTTCCCCTCAATCTTTCCAACACTCCACAGTGCAAAACATCACACACTCGCGTACTTTACATCTCTCTCTCTCTCTCTCTCTCTCTCTCTCTCTCTCGTACTGTAAATCCATGTATTGTCACTCTATTTGTCAGTTATGTCACACCAGTTTTTTGGACAATGTTTCTTACATTTATTTAATTGTCTTACTAGAAATCATCCTTCGTTAAAAATCTGCAATTCATTGTTATGTGAATGTTATTCAGAAGTTCTCTGTATTGTGTAACAGTGATGGAGGTGGAGCTGAACGAATGGTCATTTTATTTATTTTCATCTAATTCATCAGTCTTCATTTCTGCTCATCTTTCCTGCTCTGTCAGGTCACAGTTATACTGCAGCAGTCTTTAGATGTCCAGAAATGCTTTTAAAACTTTTAATTCATGCTTTTAAAAAACTGCAAATCTCAAGACAAATGAGATTAAATGTATGTGTTTTAAACACTGCATTTATGTTGAAGATTGTAAACATGAGTGTAATGTGCTGTTTTAGGAGAGAATAAAAAATCTAACCAGTTTGCTGACTGTAATGGAGTTTTTCTCCAGTATTTGCAGTTTTTCAGTATTTTCATTGTGTATATGTGCCAAATAACTAAAACGTAAACAGCAAACATGTGACAGCAGCATGTGTTAGAGAGATGTGATTGGACAGTACAGCCATTTTCAGCCCCTACCTGTTGTGTCACAAGCTTCCTTACAAATGGGCCTAACCCCGCCCCACACATCCACCCAGCCATCAACACACTGTAATTGACCCGAGTGTCCTTAATACACAGCCCTCAGACACTGGAGCTAAAGTGCCTGTAAGAGCTGCAGGCTGATTGGGGAATCAAGACGAGCGTGTCAGCCAACAATTCCCCTGTGCCAGGCTTAGAAGGGAGCCCACATGAGCCCGCTGAGGGGGCTGGACAGCTCTCCTAAAGAGGATGGAGTGTAGAGCGGCCGTCCTAATCACAAACTGCCATCGGCTGCAATTCCCAGGGGCCAATGCAATCGGCCCATCCTGAGGGCGGCCGACACAGCAGCCCAAATGGATGTTTATAAGATGCGTTATGTAGACGCAGCCCCATTTATTCTCCTCTGATTAGAGCTGTCAGGGCTGATTCCTTATAGACTTTTTTATTTATTTCTCATCCTCGGAGAAAACCGAAAACTGTTGAGCACAGCACAGATATGTGCAGCATTTACTCTGAGAATAAAACTGGAATGAGGATTTTTGGGAAAGGAAAGGAAGGAAAGACAGAAATGGCGTTTGGTTTCATGTGCACACGTGATGGAGAGGGAGGCTAAAGAGTTTATATCATAAACCTGGAATGTGATCATTAATCAACACACTGAAGGGATTGTGAGGGAATTAAACACTTCTGTGCTGCTCCTCAAACCCTGTCCTTCCTGTCCACTCATAATTCAGCTGAAATTAAACTTATAGCATTTGTGTAAAGAGTTAGTTTGAGATGCAGTTTCTGTGTGTTACACTTTTAACATCATATCTTTGGTAGAAGTCTTGCTGAAAAACATTTTGTATGCCAGAACTAGTTTATGCAGGTCAGGCTGTTTTCACCTCACTGTGGGTGAATCTAATTGGGATGATCTAATTGGTGACCCTGGTGTCCTTCACATGGCCCTGAAGTGTCTTCCTGTCAGTAACTCGCATATTTTCTCTAACTTTTTATTAGTCTTTTTAGACGATGCTCTAAAAAAATAAAATCCACCCAAGATATCCGTGAACACAAACATGTACATCTCAATCCGGACAGACAAACGTCCCAGAACACAGCAGACAGGAGAGAAAAGCGGGAGATTTTCTGTCAGTCTGATTGTTAACTGCAATTTTTTTGGAGCTGGAGCTTCCTGTATTTCTCTTGTTGCATTATAAAAAATAATGTGCTATGAATGTGATCAGTTTTTCCTGATGTATTACTGTCACACCAAGTATGTTTTTCATCATGAGACTTATTTTGATATTCTGTATGGGTTCCATGTGTCTGATAATGTGTTTTATTCAAAATGTATTGATATAATTAACTAAATGTTAAACTTTCTGTAGAAATGAGAGTGATGCTTGTGAAGCTTCTTTAGGGTGTTGTGGGGGTTATGAGGGTGTTGTGGGGGTTATGAGGGTGTTGTGGGTGGTTATGAGGGTGTTGTGGGGGTTATGTGAGGGTTATGAGGGTGTTGTGGGGGGTTATGAGGGTGTTGCTACAGTAAGTGTTTTTAGATTTTGTTGTTGTGGTGTTTGGATGGTTCTGAGGTGTTGCAAGACAGTTATTAAGGTTTTTTCAAGGTGGTTATTTACAGGCCCAATAAAAGGAACCACCATTAAAGTTTTGGATATTCTGGTCTGGTCTTATGATTTGGGTCTTCAGTGCAAGTCTTTGGGGTTGTTTCTCACTCATTACATTGTCTGCCAGATGAAAATCAGCCTGATCACTTAGGAAAGTAATAGCACACTTAACAGGCTGATTTGAGTATCATTCACGTCTGTAGTACAATGGCACAAAACGAGTTTAAGTGCCAAAGTTTAATATGTCTGGCCGGGGTTTAGAGCAGATTTACAGTATGACGATTAAATAAATTGAAGAAAATGGTCACGATTAGTTAGAGAACAGACCTTGGCACCACATTTACTGTACAGACTGCACCATCTAAACTCAGAAGACAGGTCGTGCTTTCATCTAGGAGATGGAAAGATACTGAAGTTCCACAGGACATCCCGGTAAATCAGATCTCAACTCTGCCTTCATTTAATTTCCCTGGTGACCTTTGACCTTGTTTTTTGTGCCCACAGATGACATCATCATCATGAGTCATCTCATTAGTGGCCACAGCTGATCGTCAAGGTTGTATTGTAGGAGAGATTGGACGTGCGCTAAAACGAGGCGACTGCTCCCAAGAGAAACCACGAGACAAATAACAGCGCAGGGATCTCGTGTGACACCAGCTCAAGGTTGGAGCAGGATCAGAAGAAAGGACGAGATGAATGATCCCAGCGTTTGGCAGCTAACGGAGCGATGAGAGATCGGTGTGTCAGTCCGGCTGCCCGAGGATTTGTGCTCCTCAACCCACGAGCTGCTTCTGGTGATGCGTCATGTTTGACTGTGTGTGTGTGTGTTTGGTTCTCACACTGGGCTATGTTTCATACTGTACCCAGGCATAAATATCCAGTGTTGAGCATGACTGATCGTCTCTGCTGTATGTTTTAGGGTGGAGACATGAAAGACTTTCCCTTCTTACTGTATTTGACCTGAATCTTTGTTAAGTTCATGTAAAGTCAGATTTCAGTTTTGATAAGAAGTAATTGTTTCATTTAGCAGATGCTGCAAAGCTCAGATCACACAAACAGCAAGTAGTGAATGCGAGCGCATTCTTCCGTTGCATGTGGTTGCGTTTTGAAAGATGTCAGATTGTAATTCATTATGCAATGCAAATGCTTCTACCTACACAAGCTCAATTTGACATGTTGTTGCTTCTGAAAGGTCAGAATCCAACTGATAAAGAAACAGTGTAAACAAGTACAATGTATTAGACATCTTCTAAATATTAAACCTCAATCCTGCAAATCTACTAACAGACATGGAGTGATTCTGATTGGCTGTAAAATGTGGCATTCTCAACTTGTTTTGCTGTTAACTTGTTTTTGGGGCTGTTAGAAAGACAGGTGTGACTTCTCCAGACACCTGTTTCAGAGGTATTTATGACGTTATGGGGATGTTTTATGCATTTAGTTTACAGCACATTTAATTCTGCAGCTGCAGGTTTTTTTCCCCTTACCCCCCGTCTTCCTAATCCCACACCGCAGGAAAAACATGCTCCGTTTTTTTGCGTTGGCAGTCTCCTTTTCTTTCTCTCTCTTCCGGTCTGATGTGAGTGGGCCCTTCGCATGTTCTCATAAACTGTCTTTTCAGTGTCTCTGGTTTGTCTGAGACATATCTGTGTGATGTGATGCACAGCCCTCTGGGATTTGAATCATGGGTGATGACTGTTTCTGAGAGATTTTACGTGTGTTTTCCTCAGGATCACTGTTATTAATAAAGGTGCTAGTCTGCAGAGCCAGTAGGAGTTTTTCGAGTGGAAACGTTAGGCAGCAGTTTCGTGATTCCTCTGTGCCGGCCCAGAATCGCCCACTCGTTCAGACCAGGGTCAGCTAAGAGGTGCGTCATAACTCTCACATTCCCAGAATTCCCCACACCGACAGCTTACTTGTTAGGATTCCCTCTGGTTCAGTCTACACTGCAGAAAACTCAGTCACGCGTATGATGGTACAGATATAATCTTTATTTATGATGCGGTATGAAATTTATAATTGATTTACCCACACCGCCTACTCAGCTAATAAGATACAGTTAATAAAAAACATTTGGAAAATGTGTTTAGGTCCAATAATGTTAAGATGCAGATTGCGAGACTAGCACACAGCAACACAATAAAGTCATATCTGTCTCTTGTATAGGGGTTAAAGTTTGAATGGTTAGGCACATAAATTTCACGTGTTTTTGGGTTTCATGTCACCATGTTTTTGCTTTGAAATTTACATGGGATTCAAACAAAAGCGTTTCAAAACCACATGCTGTCCACATGTGAAAAACATGAATCTCATGTGGACTTTCTGGCTCTGCATTTATTGATGCTCATTCTGAAGTTGTTGTGTGCTCATGTATTTTATATTAAAATAATATTATTTTACTATTAGGAAAGGAACACATAAATGTACTATATATAAGTGTGTGTGTGTATGTATATGTACTTTATCTGTAAAATGTTTAAAGTGGAGGAACATTAATGGATTGTGATGAGTGAAACGGTTGTCGTGACATTTGCTGACAGTGTTAATGTAAGTGTTGTGATTGTCACACAAGCAGCCGTTGTTTTTGTGCTTCTGGAACCTGATGATGAGTTTGATTAGCTGGTTCTGAAGTTTTTCAGATGAAGGCTGTTTTTCACACTTACTTTGATTGCTTTGGTCCAGAGAGTTTGATTCTCTGCCTCCGCAGGCAGCGTTCATGACTAGCTGTGTAAGAGCCACTGAAAGTACCAGCAGCCGCTGTTTAACGCTACAGCTACATAATGACCCGCGATCTACATTCTGTGTTTTATTCACGGTTTCATCCCTTCACTGTTACTACCAAAACTTCACACCCACAAAATGGCACTTCTATCTGCTGTGGATGTGTTACAAAAGATGCAAAGAAGACTCACAGAAAGCAGTTTCAGCTGAGGCAAGCAGCTTTGAGAAATGCAATATTACTATTGTGGGGAAATTGTCTTCAGTAATCTTCAGTAGCGTTTAACTTGTGCAACTTTGTCTGAATTGAATTCCTAACAGTTTGCTAACTGTACAGATGAAGAATAACCCAAACTGCTGGATGAAAAACCGGCACCTGCGTTCGGATAACAGATTTCACACCTGCGGCGGGACGGATGAGATGACGTCAAGCGGTCCGCACCAAAACCTGTGGTGTGAAAACACCTTCAGTGTTCTGCTCCAAATTCTGGCAAGTTTAGGCACTAACAATGGTATGAATAAGTAGCACAGCTGTTCTTGTAAAGGTTAATACTGTATTTTTTAAGTTAATTGGGTTTTATTGGGTCCAGAAAGAAAAGCTCTCATGAGGTTTCTGCAGCTCTCGGGGGACGTGGCCTGTGGTCCTGATTTTGCTCCCTCAGGTGATGATCAGTGACACTTTGCTGGGGATTTGCTGGGACAAACCTTCATTTTCTGTGCTGGTATGTTTAATCTGTAACCGCAAGGTTTCTGTTTCAGGGTCTGAGACGAGGTTTTGGTGATGAATGGGTGATATGATCTCAGGAAGTGTTTGAACACTCTTCTCTCCATCTTCTGTCAAAGATATCCAGCTTACGGCAGCATCAGGAACAAGTGTGACTGCAGAATAATTCAGCTGAAGGAAAGATGGCAGCGTAGAGTGTTTACAGACCTTTAAAGTCTGTGCTCAACCAGTCTCTGATTTAATATCTTTTGAGGGATTTACAGTGGCCATCAGTTTACAACAGTCTGTTTACAAATCCTGTATGCTTGCTGATTTTCTGGGGAATGTTTTGGACATTCACTGGCTTCTCTGTATCATGGACAAACCTTGGTTCCAGATTTTTAGATTTTTTTTCAGTATTTGTATTACAGACTGCAATGCATTTACAATATCTGAATATATTTTCATGTCATTAAAGGTTTAAAAGCAGAAACCAGAGGGCTTTGCCAACATTTCTCTGCAATTCATCTAAGTTTCTAAAAATGTTATAGTTAAGATTGTGAGATTTGGCCGGTGGTGGTGTGGTGAGGAAGAGTTTTAGGAGATGCAACATGCTTGTTTGTGCTTTTGTTTCTTTGTGGATGTAACCAGGTCTGATGTGGAGATCATGCATCTGTGTTTCATCTATTGTAATGGAGAATGATGCAGATAAGATCACATCTCTGAGGTCAGGAATTAGAGAGAATTTATAAGAGATTATTTTGTACAGGAAGGGGACACACAAGTCTGTCTGCATGTTTACATGTGTGTATTCTGGCACAGATAAGCTGATGTAGTTTCTAACTCTGATGGAGTGTTTTGGAGTGTTCTGCTTTGATTGGCTGGCTTCACACAACTTCCTGAGTTAATATTATAAATGCAGTGAAAGGAACTTCGTGTCACTGAAATCGCAGAAATCTTTATATGTCACTCAAAGTTTAAGACTCTAGGTAGGAAGAACTAGATGATCAACAGCGGTTGTGTGTGCTTAGCTTTCTGAGTTAGAAAACAATGCTGCCTTTGACAAAATAATCCGCATTTATTCCTTTTACACATAAATAATAATGTCAAATACTAAACATGTATATCCTCTAAATTTGTTCATTTTTTTCTTTGCAGCTGGTTCCTCGGAGACGTTTCTGTGTAATTATGTGAGATTGTTTTCCACACCAGTCAGTTTTTGTGTTATTAGCTTTATCAGATAAACCTTTGTCTAAACCATGCTTAAAAATAACAGCCTTTCATTGGTTGCTGTAAGATCAGTCAATCTAAATGAGAGGTTATTGGCCAGAAAAAACCTGTAAGGTGGACTTGGCTTCATGATAGCACTTACACATATATTTCATTAAGAGATAAAGATGAACGAGTTTCCATTTTAAGTAGTGAGAATCACTCTTTCATCAGTGCATTCCTCAATTAAGGCATTGTTTGTGGATTGGGAATTAACACCAAAAACTGGGTCAGCAGATAATAACTTCTGTCCAGTCAGCATTTTTTTCAGCTCTCAGCTCCAGGTGTGCACGACCCTCAGTGCTTTGTCTCATATGCAAAATGGCTCTATTTGAAAATGTCAGAGCAGCTTGTACTTCTAAAAGTTTTTTAATTGTCTGTTTAGAAACTTGAATCTCCTAATTACACACTTAGCAATATGGTGCAGCGTGTTCTGGTGGCTAACAGCCTGCCTCTGATTGGCTGATACAGCCCTGCATGTAAACAACAGAATGAAGTTTCTCATCCGGACGATACTGACTGTGTCCAAACATAAGCCTCGCTTCCTGCTTATAAACTTAACAGACGCTGCATTTTAATATATAGGAATATATTTACATAGACTGTTTTCATAGAGATATCCAATACATTATTTACTATTTATAAAATAGCTTTTTTCTGTTTTCTGCGGTGTTGAATTGTGGATACTCACAGATACTTTTTCATTGCTGTTGAAATGCTGGTATTGTTCTTTTTTATTAGCGATATACCTTTGACCTCACACGGGATTGCTGATATCATGGTCAGCAGAGGAAACATCTATCATTCTGTTTCTCACTGAGGAAATCCTGGCCTCTCTTACACACCAAACATAACTGATGGTTTAATTCTACATTCTCCTCCCCCTGTAATTTCTCTTTCTCCCTCATTTTCCATCGCTCAGTTTTGTTTCTTTCAGTGCACACAGAATCTCTGCAAGCGTGACTCACACAGTCCTGATGAAGAGTTTGCTGTCGGCTCTTCTGGTGAAGTGGGAGATCGAATGACAAGAACAACAACATACAGTCACAGAGACACCTGTACCCCCCCCCACACACACTCACGGCTACTGTACTAGAGTCACACAGAACATCACCTCCTTCAGCTACAATTTCACTCATACTTCACAATTACATACTAGTACATATGTAGTTTTTCTAGCTTATAGTTTTTCTCTATTCTGACATATGCTCTTAAATGGTAAATGGTTACCCTGAGGAAAGTGTTATTGTTCATAGACTCAACTGAATTCTCTGTGAAGTTTCACTTGTTCTTTCTGGCTGGGGTCAGCATCACTAGTACTGATAATCAGGCCTTGGGATTTAAACAAACTTCTAACTCTAAACTATTAAACTTCAGTGTATAACTCATTCTGCTTTCACAGACATGAAGAACAGGCAACACAATTCCACATGTTTACATTGAAGAGACCTGACTCACATCTAGAGATCACACATCACAGAGATTTGTAGGTGCAGCTTTTTTGACTTGTGTGCAAAGAGCCATAACACCCCCTCAATCACTCGCCCATTCTAACATTCATCCAGAGAAACTTAGCAAGTGTTGAAGAATGTTTATCTTGACCAGTCTGAGAACAAATTTAAACATTGTTGAGATTTCCTCTGTGAGATTATGTGAGATTTTTTCTTAGGAAATATAAAAGAGAAGCCAGAAACTCAGTTTACTCTCCAGTCATCTCATTGGTGTCTAGAGAGAAATAATTGAGATGTTTAAGAGATCTCATCTGTGATGTTCATTTCTTTGTGTGGAGTTAATGTACGGAGCTCATTTATCAAGATTCTTTGACTTGTTCTCTGTTTCACATCCTCACTCAGTTGTTCATGCTACTCACAGACTTTGTGTCAGTTTGTCACAATGTAAACTATGACACATAAAAAATCAACCCACGACTCAGAGGAAATGATGTTGTGACTCAAGCACATTTATTATTTTTCTTCTGTTTGTAACATGACAACAGTTTGTGAGGCCGAACAGAGCCTGAGGCCGAACCTGCCATTCAGACATGAGTTTCACCATGTCACACACTGTTCTTCATTGTGTACACACTCCAAATGTTACATCCCTTCCTTTACATGCTCCCTACAGCCAACAGGAACAGGACGGGCTGAAGGAGAGAACAGGTCAAAGGACACCAGAGCTCTCCAGAGCAGCAGTGTAAGGAGGTAAGCTGTGCTACTTTCATCAGTTGTCCTCTAGTCAAGACGATTTGAGACAGACGTAAAACTTGTGCCCACTTATATTAAAGGCTTTCTGTTATCAAATTCATTTAGGCTATAGAAATGTCTATGATAGACAGTCACAGAAATAAAACTGTTTTAATTTGCTTATTCAAATTGAAGAGAGGAAAAACGGGTATCTTAGCATATTACTTTACAGATTAGCCAAAGAAGGTGCATTTTAAGAGCTAACAGAGCAGCTTGTGCCAGTATTAAGAAAACGCCGCATTTGCTGCGACTGCAGAAGTTTGCAGAATTTCCTTCTATCGTTCTAATCCAAGTCAAGTCAGCAGTTTTCCTCTAATCAGAGCTTTGCATTTACATGATAGGAGTTCTGCAGGGCTGCTTCGCTTTGATGAATTAATTAGTCATACTAATCATGATAATTGGCAATAAATTGGTGTAATTTTTGGAGAAGTTCAGCTTTTAAAAAGCTATTGTGAGGACAATCAGGACCACATGCAACAATCAGAGATTTGAGTTTCAGTGCAGCTTGTTAAACACACTCACTCTAGTTGATGTTTCTAGCATCTGCTTTGTAACCAGGGCAACGATAAACATGTGCATGAGCATCAGCACTTGAGCTGTGATGACCTGTGAAAATTGTATGAAATTTATTAGCAAGGGTTCAAATCGCTTTTGCAATCAACTCAACAACAGGATTTCAAATGCTTTAAAAAATGAGCTGTTACGCATGTTTTTCTAAAGACTAAAATGATTTACTTTCCTTTTTGGTCTCTGTTTCTTTGGTTTTATACAGTATGCTGTTCGGAAGTCTGAAAACTTACCTTAATGAACCCTTAATATTTCTTTAGGCATGTATGTATACCCTGTGTGGTAAATGATAAATTATACTTGGTGATTATACTTTACAAATCCAGTTCTAGAATCTGATTGGATGACATTGAACATATTATGAGTGACCATACAATATATGATAACGATATATGATATCATATTCCAACAAGTTACACAGTAAATTGCTGGCCATATTGATACATACACTTTTATTTATCATATTTAATTTACAATAGGTGAGACTTTCATACATCACAATTTGACTGAACTATAAAACTGTGAAGTTACAGAATAAAACAGAGTTTAAGATACAGTACAGACAGAGTCTGTGAGAGTCTGAGTTCTTGAATGCTCTGTATTGATTTCTTAGCAAAATGAGTGTGCTTCATTTTAACTGCCCTTATCTTTCTCTCCCTGTTTACTACAGACGTCCAGAGACCACGAGCGTCCCACAGTCAGTGTGGGATTTGGAACGATGGGGGTCATTCTGTCCATGTTCCCCCAACTCCTAATTAAACGCAGCCAGTGGTGCGAGGGGCAGGACAGAGCCTGAGGTTAGCAGCTACCGGCTGGGACGGGAAGCTGTGACTATGGTTAGACGGAGAATCTGGGCCATAAATCCCCCTCACTCATCTCTGCTGGAGCTCCGGGCGTGATGTTTCTAGGGCTTGCAGAGCAGAACCAGCCTCCAGTTCATGCTTCATTGAGTGAAGATCTTACCGAGCAGACAGCAGAGTCTCTGGGCCGAGTGCTGTGATGTCACACACCCCTGGCAATCAATGGAAACTAGTTTGGATGGTCAGCCATGTGGTGAATGGTGACTGTGGTAATATGTTTGCTTGTTTTTGTGCACTATAGCCAAAGACCTTTGTTTTTGTGTCAGAAAAATATTACTGTAAATTGTGTGATGTGATAATTATAAATCTCTAAAATGTTGTCCCTATAATAGCTTGTAGTTAACTACACTCTATTGTTGTAACAACTTTATAATTTTATAAAAATTGTATCTTAACAATAGTTTACCTACTTAACTTAGCTTGTAGTTTGGCAAGCTACAGTTTTCCCAACACTGTCTCTGTCCCAGTTTTTCCATTCAATACCCAATAAAGTCCAAAATTAAAGTGTTGTTTTCTTCATCATTAAATGTACATGATGATAGCAACATTTTGTATTTCTTCTTTTTAACTTCTCTACTTTAATTGACATTTAAACTCCCAAATGCTAAAGTTTTTCTATAGTCAAAAGAAAAAAATATTAAAAATTGCCAAGAAGAAAAATATTGATTTGTTATCTGACATTAAAGTAGATGGGATGTAACTTTCTGTCCTGAAAGGAACAGTTTACCAAAACTGAAGTTTCTCACCCTCATATTGTTTGAACCCTGAAACAAAATGTGACTCTTTTAAATAACAGCTGAGAAGCTCCAAAAAGAAAACAAAAATAAAAAAGACACAATTGTTATATGTCAGGAGCTCCATAATAATTTCTTTCAAAATCTCTTCTTTTGTATTCCACAGAAAAGAACAGCTCGTGTTTGGAACGAAATGAGGGTGAGTAAGCTGTTATATTTTTGGGTGGTTTGCCCCTTTAAGTCATTGAATGTGTGCACATGTAAAGAATAAATTTACTCTGAGCAGGTTTGAATTTATGATTTTTTTTACTCTTTACTCAGTGACCAGTGAGTTTATTTTGATGCTGAGGAAGCAATGGGCTGTTGTTCTGCTCAGATCAAGCACTAGGTCATGTATTGCAAATGCTGACTGTCACGGGTGATGACTGTGAGTTTTTGTTGGGCAGTAGCTCGAGTAATGAAATGAACAATAGCAGTGTATGTTTACTGCCTGTAAATCTTTTCCCTCAAACATATACTTTCCACAGCAATTGCAAAAAATACCCCGTCAAACTGTACAGTCACTGGATACACTCAGATTCAGTGTGTATTACAGCTGTTTATCTTCTCACAGTATATCTGCATTGCTGTGAGCATCACATGACGGAGAGATCAGAGAGAAGAGACTGTCGTGTCATTTAACATCCGTCTTCCTTTCAGTTAGTTTTTGACAGACGCCTGACAGAAGAGGATGAGATTTAGGACAAAGCGCTGGGTAGACTCGACCCCGACCCACATTCAGTTAGTGAATCAGCTTGATGACACTCAATGAAAGCTTCTTATTGAATTGTAGTGGATACATCTGTAACAGATTTCTTAGTCGAAGGATTCAAAAACATCAATGATCTTTTACATAAGTTTGTCGCTCTTGTACTTTTAACCCCCTCAACCCCACCCCCCACAGACAGACTCCCTTCACCCCTCACACTGATGACTTTTCATGTAAGATACTTTTCATTTAAATATAATACATTTTGCTTGCATGTTGCATGTATTCTCTCAAGATATCCATTAAGTTTTGGACCTTGAAAACATTATGCCAGACAGGATCCGGGATAGAGACTCACATACATTCTGTACCCGCTGTCATCTGCAGAATTCTGTAGGGTTTGACATGAATAGCACATTTAAGTTGAATCAAACGTTATCTTGCCCTCTCTTGCTTTCACCGGCTTCGTCTCGCCTTGTTTCTGGCAGTAATTTCAAGTGCAGAAGTATCTGTTAATGGTCTGGTTCATGAGTTTTCAGCTTTCTGTGGTTCCCAAGAGCAACAAACCATGTCTGCAAAAGTGAAGTCATGTTACCTATGGAGGAAGAATTGCATTGACATAACTCCTGAGCCACACAGCTCTGTTTCTGACAAATGCAGGGATTTATGAACACGTACCGCGTGTCCTTGGCAAACTGTGCAACAACAGAGAAACAGAAGAGAGACAGAAATAAACTCCTAATCTGTGTAATATCTCTTCCCTGCTCTTCTCCAAACATCACCTCCTGTTTCCCTTGCTAACATCCTGTGTACAGAACTGAGCTCTGCCCAAAAAAGGCCACATGCAAGAGTTGCTAATCCTTCCTGTAGACCTTTTTGGAGGCCCAAAGGACGCTCAGATGTTTAGTTCTGAGGATGCTCGTTGGGGTTTCCATGGAGATATGATCTCCTACTCACTTCCTGTTCATATTTTCTGCAGAAGATCAATATCAGGATGTAAATGCTGGTTTGTTTTTTGCATTAGGGATAGATGTGCAAGGCTACATGTTTTTAAAATGGACTAGTTGATGGGTAGTTGAAATCAGGTGGAACGGTTTTAACTTGACATGCAACAAGGCGTGATCCAATGGCCAGAGACATCCATTTGATGATAAAAAAATAAATTGGCTAAATGCCTATAATCATTTATTGTAGAAATCAATCAGAGAGTTCACCAAAACAGAGAAATGTGGATTATGCATAATATGGGGATCATTGCTCACAGCGGGAAATCAAAGTCAGACAGTAATTGTCTTGGAGTTTATTGTTGGGAAGGTAAATTTGTTACACAAGCTTTAAAGAGTTTTTACTGTACTGATGGTGCTGCAGACTGTTAACACACTAAACCTCCATCACTAGAGATGACAAAGCTACTGTAAAAATATGTCTAGATAAAAATTAAACTCACTAATTGGTCAACTAGTCTAGCATCCTTAACCTCTTCCCAATTTATAGAATGTGAAATGTCCTGTTTCCAGAAAGCAGAAACATCTGTTTATGTTCAACTGTTCTTCATCCAAGTGTTTATTTGTCATTTTGAGTCAATTTAGAAAAAGCCTTTTACCACATTGTGAAGCACATCCAAACACACTCACACTCTCTAAAACTGAATCAACATTTGAGACGGTCAGGTCATAATGGCTCAGACTGATTGAGTGCTGAGAAATAACTAAAGTTAACTGAAGTTAAAATAAAAGCATCTTTCGGTAGTGTGACAGGAGCTGTTTTTAGCTGTTTTTGTTGCATTTCCAGTAACCGGATTGTTGTCATGACATCTGAACTACTTTCTCTCTGGTCTTCTTTTGGATTTCACAGAGCTGATCCTGAAACAGCATGAAGCTGCTCTCCCAAAAACGTTCTCACACAAAAGCCGAGCATTTGACCGTTGGGTTTGAGGAGCCTGAAGGTTTCCTGCCTACATCACATTAGCAGCCGATCTGCTTCACAATCTGTGCTCGGACCTTCAGCATTGCTACATTCTGTATGGAAATCAAGCTCCTCTGAAGGGCACGACTGACAAACCTTGTAATTGTAATTTTTACTGTACGCCTCCACAGCTGCTTTGAGAACGTTTGCGTTCTTTGTCTGCTCTGTTGCCTGCGAGTCTTCATGCTGTAATAATCATACCGCCGCAAGTGTTATGAAGAATTATATAACTAATGATGTGGATACAGGTAGTCAGACAGTGAAAGGAAACATAGACGGGTGTGATTGTGTCTTTGTCTATAATTAACATTTATTTTATTTGACATTCTCTGCTTAGTCTAAAACAGTTGGAAGAATCGGCTGCAGAATGTCCCAGATTGTGGAGTGAGGCTCCGTTCCAAATCCTGGTGAGTTGCCTCACTGTTGGCTACATAGGCAGCGAGCTTCTTAGGTTACATCCAAGCTGAAACGGAACTTCCTAAGCAGTGCCACACAAAGTCTGCACCCGCAGAGCTCCACAGAAATACAAAATCTGTCATTCATAAAATTCTACATGTGCCCTGTGTTTCAATATCTGATTTGCTTTCAGCCTCTGGTAAGAGTATAGTTCTCTTAACACCATTTAACATGTTTCACCATGTTTAAACACATGCCACAGATCTTCCACCAAAACCATCACAAATGTGAAAAAGATTCAGTCTGAATTTGCTCATAAGTGATGTATTTGGGTCGCTCTCCATGGTTGGTGACTCCTAACTAGATCAGTAAAGTCTAGTAAAAACTTGACTAATGCAGTTGATTAAATAGTGTCAGTGCACCATTAAAGTGTCAGTAAAGTCTATTATTTATTTAGTAAAGTCTATTTAAAGTCTGATGAGTTTGTCTTATCTGTTAATAATATGTGATAATTTCTGCATCGACATGGACAAAGTTGTATCTTTAGTTTTTACAAACAGAGCTATTCAGTAGTGTCTGAAAACCCAGAATGTTAATGCCTTTAGATGCATGTAAAAACTGCTGTTATACAGAAAAGCAGCTCCTCGTGCTGTAAATGTGTTGTGTGCACTTATGAGATTCAGTTAGGATGTTCTCTTAGAAGGCAGCTGCTTATATTGACAGTAGACAGTAAGGCAACATTTTTTTTAAGTTTTGGCCCAGAGCCTTTGATTAGAATTTACAACTTACTGGACTGAATAAAACACTTCCAGAACCTGTCAATTAAACACTGTGAGCTGTTTTACAGTGTGTGTGTGTTAAGACTTAATTTATCAAGATTAACCACTATAAAGAAGTTGGATTCTGTAATAATCCTGTTTTCCCACTACTGTGTGTGTGTGTGTGTGTGTGTGTGTGTCAGCATTAATTGACTGTATGTTAAGTGGCTGCTCTGTTCCAGGTGTTCAGCCTCAGTGTGTCTCCTGAAGGGTTTATGTGACACTCCTGCATGGGGAAATGATCCAGACTGCTTATGACACACTTCACTGAGTCAGGGTCATCTTCAGGCTCATGAAAGATCCTCCACCACCTCCAAGACTTCCAGCATATGGCCCGTCTGACCCTAACGGGCTGGATTACTCAGAAACCTGCAGGATCTGCTGTTGAAATGGGTCTGATTTGTGAATTTTGTTCCCTCAGCTGATAACTCATTTGTTAAGCTTGTCACTCAGAGTGAGCGGCGCTTGCGTTCACAGAGACGCATAAATCACAGCACAGTCACTTTACTTGTGACACAAGTTTAATACAGAGTGTTTTGAATCTTTGAAGGTGTTCGCAGCCATATGCAATGAATAAAACCTGAAGGATTTGCTGGTAATGAATACATGTCTCTCAGATTATTTTAGCTACGTGTATTTTAACAATTATCTCATTTGTTTTTATTTCTCTAATCAACTTTTAGGAGAAACATCTGAGACACAGTTCATACGTAAATGAAAAACATCTGAAATCTCCATTAAATCTCTGAGCTACAAAGAGCAACACCTGAGAAAAAACATTTTCCACTGGAGGGTTTTTCTCTGTTTTTTCACACAGAATATTTGGGGGTTACGGCACTGGAGTCTTCAGGTGAGATAAACACACGTGTAGCAAAAGTTGTTAAAGATGTATTAAGCAGTCGGACACTCCGAACGTTACGGCGCTCGGAAAGTTTGACATTTATGTTCACAGGAAGAAGCTGGTGGGAACAAGCTGCTGTGAATATAAGCTGCTATTTTCCACAGATAAAAATATGTGCGTTATTTTCATACCAGGCGTATAATTATAAACTCTTCTAGCTTGGCCCTTAATGAAGAAGGGTGAAAAGCTCTGAGAGAAACATCAAACGCTTTCCTGCGGCGCTCTTTTGCCCAGAGCTGCCCACACACTCATATACAGACATTTCCAGCTCTCGCCCAGAGCACTGAACCCAAACTACAGCCCGGTTACTCATCCGCCCAGATTCAGCTGCCTCGGCCAATTACAGAGGAGTTCTGCGACCCTGCCATGACCCTCATCCTGCCCACAGCCAATGATCTCATCCCTCTTGGTAGATCCCGCCCACTGCTGCATTGTGACTGTTGTGTGCCTGATCACTGGAATTATTGATCCATCTTTTCAATGATCTGTGTATTATTTTGAGCTTTTTTAGCACAGCACACATGGATGGGGGTGAGAGGGATGTCTGACTTATATGTTAATTCTTATACTTATATGCATTTAAAAATGAATATATTTAAAATACAATTTTAGCAAAAAATGGCCAAAGTCCCTTTAAGGGACATCAGGTTACTGAAGGTAAGACCTTAAGTATCTTTAAAAATGAGGACAGGCCGAGATCTTTTCATTTATGTTTCAATCTGTCAACAATGATATAGCTTAAGTGTTGCTGTTAAAAAAAACGCATGTTTTTCCACAGCGTGGCCGTGCTAATGTTCAGAGAGCCTCCCACAGGGCGAGTGTTTGAGGTTACAGTAGCTCAGAAAGGCATCTGCTTCAGAGTGGAGAGCAGTGCTGTGTTTGAATGCAGGTCGATGAAGGAGATGTTTTAGTATGCTGGATCAACTGCTTTTGTGCAGAAACGGCTCATTACATTAACTGCTTGGCTGCTGAACTAAACGTGTTTGGCATGATATGCATTTTGGAGAGAGAGCAATACATTCGAAGTTTGCTATTTAAAACATTGTTTTGTTGAAAGCTGAAAACAAAACGTTTTTTGCTAGTTTACTGCTCTTAGCTGGATTAAGCTGGTCTACTGGGTCTCCCACCCTGACCAAGCAGGTCTTTAGTTTTTTCACGGATACACACTTAGAGGTTGTCATGTCTTCTGTAGGAACGTCTCTGGACCATTCTAAAGAAACACCAGAACCTCTATCAAAATGATAATTGGATCTTTCATCTGTAAGGCCTGAGCCTCAATTTCATTACAGCCACAATAGTAGTTGCAATTTATCCTATTAGGTTTTTTTTGACTGGCTCCTTCTTGTTTCTCTTGTTCTGCAGCATGCTGCCATTCACTGATGGAGCTGTACAAGGACACAGCGAGGCAGTTTGGTGTCTGTTTGAGGCACTGAGCATTCTGAGGCTGTACCTTTTCCTGCTGGATAGAGCTCAACAGGGAAAATCAGGCAGGAATCAGTCTAATCCAATGAGCTCGCAGTACCTCACAACACTTTGTAGCAACAAACACAAGCACACACACACTTTATATCAATACTCCATCAATCCCTCTGTGTCTCTCAGCTACTGTTGCTTTCTCACACCGTATACCTGTTCATTCTGCAGTCATTTTCAATCCCTTTTTCTTTTCTCAGGGAAAACTCCAACACTGTTGCACCAGAAAACGACAAACCAGTCTTGCTGTTATTCCTGCGAGATGCTTTTTTAGTGGTGATTTCTAAATGAGACTTTTCATTCTTTAAATCATCAGGGCTTCTTGGCATTGATGTTGCTAGTAAAGAGGAAATTATAAACAGATCTGTGCTGCGTTTAAACCATCGCTCCCGCTAGCTGAAGCTTTAGCTGGGAAAAATCCGGCCGTGGGTTCATTCATGTCAATCACAGATGGCTAAGCACCCATTGGCATGAATTCCCTCGAGCTTTGTACCTAATCCCCTGCTGGCAACAGAAGTCATGTGTAATGAATGACAGCTGCATGATAACTTGTCACTCAAATACTGTATATAGAGAGAAGCTGATCTGGACTTCTGCTGGTGGAAATTGTTGCTAGTTTTGATTCTTAGGTTGACCTTTGAACTTTAAAGGCCTCTAAAGTAAATAAAATCAATATCAGCTTCTACTTTTCTGTCCCCCTTCATCAGATATTTGAAGAAATATGCCACAGAAAATCTGCCTCAGAAATATGCCACATTAAGGAAGTACAATGTGTTGTGAATGTATTTTCATCTTCATTGAAGAAGAGAGCTGCCAAATAGATTTGACCTGTAATACAACATCTCTTCATCACAGTTGTCTTTATTGCTCCATGTTGATTTTTTGCCAATTTTTCATGTGTTTTCTTTATCTGTTTTTATGTCATTTTTGTGACTTTTGAAGTTTCCTCCGTGCTAAATGTGATGTGTCTTATTTTCTGAACTGTTGTGGTGAAACAGGTGGAGACACAAACCAGCTGAAAGAACAGGTGCCTGTCTCCTGAGATCCACTCAGAGCGAGACATCCCCCTCGTTTCAAAGCCATTTATTGTCCCCGGCCTGAAACACTGTGTTGTGTCAGTCAGATCTTACATACCAGGTATTAAGAGCTAGAAGAGCAACGACAAGGCGGTATTTTTTGGGTCAGGATGATACCAAGACAAAAATAGAAGCCCTCAGTTCTCCACCTGAATGAGCACAAGTCGGCAAATCCTGTCATTTCATGACACTCAAAATGGAAGGCGTGTGTAAATGTGTCGAGTCAACAGACAGAGGTGATACTCCTCCATTCATGAGACAATCTCTCTCTCTCTCTCTCTCTCTCTAACAAACACACACACTTATAKCCAATAWAAACTACCTCTGTTTTACACTCATTTTACATTTTAAATGTATAAAAACCAATGTCCCTTTAAGATCTTGCTCCTGATATTACTGTAGGTATGTTGTGCTATTACAATAGGTTACTTTTTATYAGCAAATAGTATTTTAATGTTACATTCATCTTGACAGAAACTGGATGGCCTCGTCTGACAGGAAAAACGACTTGATCTACAGACAAATTGAGGTACTTCAATAAACAATCATGTTCTCTGTCATTTCCATTACTGTTGTCATTACCATAATTGCTGTCATTTCCAACTCATTTGCACTAATACCAAGCGGTTTGTGCTCTTCCCATAAGGTTGCAGTTCTCACAATATTATTATGCTAATTTCGATAAAATTTCCTCTCATTTGCTGCAGTGTTTGGGGAAAAAAGTTCAGTTTTCTCAATCCACGCTTTGCAAGTTCCACTTTGTTATTGTCCACATTACAAAAACAATTTGACAAAGACAATTTGTGGGATTAGTTCACAAAAGAAGGTTGATATAAAATATTACCTCAGGGTTTGAGAGCTGCTCTGTGTTTCACTGCTGACGTCTGACACGTCTTTAACTCTTCACTTCATATTACCTTTTAATTGAAGCAACAATTATCACAAATGACTGTAAATACTGTTGTGTTTTGTTTTTTCTCATTATGTTTCACCATCATTACAGTCAGTGTGTTCTGGGATTGGTGAGCAGTCTGAACAGTGATTTGATCCTGATGTTTGGCCTTTGACAGTCAGGTCACACTTCCATACTGTTGCTTTTTTCGTTGATTTACTGTTTCTATTGTTCTTTCATTTGTAAGTGGCTTTGGATAAAAGCGTCTGCTAAATGCCTAAATGTGAATGTAGGTGTTCTGTGAGACTATGAGAATAACTGTATGTGTAAGAGTGAGGTTCTAGATCAGGTCAGGTCAAATGTCTCTGTTGTGTAGGGATTAAAATATTCCACAATAAATATGTACACAGCCTTTAACATCATTCAGCATTAATTATTATAATGATTTAAACGGGTATGGAAATATAAACACGTCATTTCCAGTCAACTGATGTTGACGTTTATTTTGAATGCAAATTCCACAGAATCAGATTTGTAATTTGGCCAGTCCAGTCGTGTTACTCCCTCAGCAGATTATTTTATTTTAAATCATCCACACAAAACTCATGTGACTTTTTCCCTCTGGAACACAAAGTGGATTTTTTTCTGTCAATGTTGCTCTTTGTCACACAGTATAAATAGCAGCAGTTGTTTTTCTTTTCTCATCTCGCCTGAGGAAAGAAGTGAGCCAGAACTGTGACTGGTGTCCCCTTAAAAAACAGGTGCCTGATGCCTCTGGATATACAGTAACTGTGTACTTTACCATTGCCTCTGTTTATATGATATATTTTCTCTCATTTTTGGTCTCCTGTCTGTCGTTTTCAGGGCAACACAACATGTTGGTCATTTCACATGGTCACCACACACTGCGTCATCAGCATCATGGCCTAATTACTCAGCTGTGGCCCAAAGACGGGTTATGCTGTGATGTGCAAGCCAAACGCATAAGCTGTAAGTAGGCCAGTCCTGTATGTGTGCTTCAAAGAGCTGCCGGAGACTCTAAACTCATGATATTACTGATATAAAAAAAAAACGCTTTTATTTTCAATGGTGCTTGTTAAAGCAACCACATCTGTTACTCATGCTCAGAGATTTGAACAAACCCCAAACCAGAAATATTAAAGTTGGTCACACTGTTTGTCCAGTATGGTTTGTGTTACAGACATCATACTTTTTTTGTGTAGATTGTTGTGCACAGGTGTGCTGTTTATTTGTCAAGCAAACAGACTTTTGATTTGCCTTTATTTCCTAAACTCTCATTGACTAATATTGGAGGGACCCGAGTTGTATTCAGAAATATTGTAGAACCCTAAACACCATAACAAATGCATCACAACACATACACCACCCACAACAAACTTAGCATCATAGTGGTGAGTTTTGCACCAACAAGCACAACTTACATTTTCATCTTGATCATGTAAATATTTAGTTTGTTCTTTGCAGATAAAATGGCTGAAAGTAGAGAGGCAGGAAGTGTTTCATGTGATATAAATATATTCTTGCCATCCAATTCTTTCTACCCATTTGGGTTTATATAATCTCTGATGAACTGTGTCCCAGTTCTCTCTCACATTGTCAGAGAGGAAAAGGTGTTTATCAGGGTGTGGGCACTAAAGGTGATGGGCCTGTTAACATTTCAGCTTACTGTGCTAAATTTCAGCCTATTAGTACTTCCTCTGCATGATTATACCCCCCACCCCACCCTCTCTCCTGCTTGTGCTCCTCTGAAAGAGTAAATTAGTAATACCTCTGAGATATAACACATGCAGGGAGGGACAGATTTAGGCCAGAGTATGTGCTCATAAAGAAAAAAGATGCAAATCGAATGAAATTTTCTCTCCCCCTTTCATTCTAAGATTGATACCTGTCCCACGCTATCCACTGTTTGGTGACAAGAACTAATTTTCCAGGAGTAAAAATCAATTGCATTTTGACATTTAAATAGTAGTTTCTAAAAGCAGAATCAGCAATTGTGTATTTAGTGTTTATGTAGGCAGTAATATATGTGAAATCGTTTGTATTAAAACACAAGGTTGTCAGAAAAGTGTTTGAGGGTTTTACTGCCTTAGAAATACCGTTTCTAATTCCCCTGGTGCTTTATTGTTCCTATTAACAGCTGTTCCTGAGGGACAGAAGAAAGAGGTGTTTTGAGATCGGGTCTGCTGCTCTGCTAGCTTTGGGGAAAATTCTCTCAATAATGTCTCGTGACCCCATTGAAGAAGAAAAGCCAGTTTGTTTGGCCAGGAGACAGGGAAGAAAGCAGGTTCCACACTAAAACATCAAATCAAAGAGAATTAAAAAAAGAGCTCCGTCATACTTGATATTTTTGGAGTGCTTTTGATGTTCTGGGTCAGAAACCTCAGTAAAAGATCTGGAACGCCAGAGAGCCAGCCAAGCAAGCCCAGCTTTTCTTTCAGCTTCTGGCTAAGTACATTCTCGCTTTCAAAGCGATACCTCTGCCACCAGACAATGATGAACAAGGTGGTAATTCCAGACCTCAATGAAAATCAGGGGTGTGAAGGCAGAGACAAATGTGAGTGAAAGCTGAGGCAAGATTACATGAGGCAATAACTTTAACATCATGCTGTCATGATGCTGGCCTGTTATGAGTGGTTGCTACAGGGTGTTGCTTTGTGTTTTTAAAGATGTTCTTTACATAGATATGGATCAAGATCTAAACAGATGGCATGTATGACTGTGGTGGAAAGGGGTTTTATTGGGCTGATGGGGGGAGTTCCCAATGTTCCAGTCATCTTTGTAGTCTGTAATGTCTCTTTGGCACAAGAGTGGCATGTCCACAGTGATGCCACAGGCTGGACTCTGGCTTTCTGCCAGTGTGAAACATGTTCAGCTGTCTCTCTCTCCCTTTGTTATTGTTGGACGCCCTTGTCCAGAGATCCATGTGCTCTCATGACCTGATACATCAAAAGCGGTTGAAGCCCAACATGACATCTGTCTCATATCGCAGATATATTGACTGTGTTGACCATGACTACACTGCTGGCTGTAAAGTGATAAAATGTTCTAGTGTGTTAGCGTTTGTTTGCAGTGAAGAAAACTCTGACGCAGTCTGACACAAAACGCTTCTGCAAAGAAACGTCACATGTGGAGGAATAAACAAACCACTTTCATTCAAGTGAAATATCTTTAAATAACCTTTCCAATGTGGAGTCACTGTCACTGTGAGTAATGCTGTCTGCATCTGAGCCTGGACATGTCAAGTACTTCAGTGATGGAAGACAAGTTTGTGTATGATTGACATCACCATATTTCTGTTTTTAGAGCGGACGGATTCCGGGCGGCTGATGGACTGTGACAGAGGGACACAAGAGGAATGTTGTTTAAACCTAAAATGCATCTTGATGGAAAGAACGTGTTATTTATACATTCAGTGATGGAGTTCTGATGTTACCCGGTGGCTTCATTAGTTTATCACTGCAGCTTTGAGACAAAAGAAATACTCACAGCCAATCTGTCCTGACGGGGTGTGAGAATTTGCATTTGTCTGTATTGCAACATGTTTTGGCTTTGAAAACGAAACAGAAGTGAGATGAGATGTTGTTAGGTCATTGCATGTGGACAGAAAAAGGATGCGAATGAAAACATGTTATTCCCAGTCTTGAGTTTGCAGGAATTTATATAGAGGAGGAAGGAGGCAGAGAAACGGAAACAGAAAAGAGGATTTAGAATGAATGACAGATGTAAAAATGAAAGACCAGATTATTGACTGACAGTTTCATACACCACTGAACACCAGTCAGGATGCGTCTCCTAACCTTCTCTTGTAACTTCCCTTCCAGCACTTTATCCTACCTGCCCTCTCTCTCTCTCTCTCTCTCTCTCTCTGTTCCACTTACAGATATTAACCAACCCTGTGATGGGTCTCTGATGATGGATACTGACCAGCCAATCAGAAGAGGCCTCTAGGTGGAGCATGTTTATGTTGGGTCTGTGTGAACAATCTGAATGGTGAGTGTGGTCACATGAGTGTGGCTTTCATTGATTTTAAACTCCTGTTCCATATGTTGTAATAGAGTTCGGAATAGCAAATAGGTGATTTTGTAGTTGCAATCTTTGATTCTGATTGGTTAATAGCTGTTGTTTATTTAGGATAAAATACAACTATGACCTCTTCACAAAGTTCCCCTTTCAGTGAATGTGCAGCACCAAAGTCTGATCGTTATTTATGTTGCATAGCAACACCGTGTACCTGTTTTTGTGTCAAGGACTGTATGTTTTAACAAAAGGGTGAAGTTAAGGGAATGATATTATTATGAATTCTTCAGTTATAAATAATGATGGTAAACAGAGAAGGAAAATAACATGAGAAACCAGAACATATTCAAACGCGTGACAAACTAGGATAAACTGGAGTTTATACAACTACAAAACACTCCAGATTTGTTTTATATAAAATTTATGTTTAGTCATTAAGCAGATGCTTTTATCCAAAGCGACTTACAAATGAGAAACATCACAGCACTTAAGTTGACTCATTATACAAGAGCCAGTAATGTTTGCCATGCTGCAGACGTTTCAGAAGCGATCCAGAGAAGATCCAGAGAAAATCCAGAGAAGATCCAGAGAAGATCCAGAGAAGTTCAGAAGCTGGAGGAAAAGACAAGAAAGTTCCTTTGATTGTGATTGTGGTAAGTTTTCATGCAGAAGGTGTCTTCTGCTCTGTGCTGAAGATTATGATGATCTCAGCAGATGTGATAGAGGTTGAAGCTCATTCCACCACAGAGAATTCGAGAGACTGAACGTTTTGGAAGGCAAATTTGTATGTTTTATTGATGGAACTGCTGGGTAGCTCCAGCTAACTGACTGTAGTTAACAGAAGGTAACATAGATCACTCGCACTAGTTTACAGCTGTGTTTTTTCCTTCTTTAGCACATCTACCAGACAATTTTTATGCACGCAATATCTTTATTATATTGAAAGCATTAGATTAGCACTTGAGGTTGTGATACATATATAAAAGAAAGAGAACCCCCAGCGCTAAAAAACATCACAACCTCTGTAAACTATTATGAGTGAGATACCTCAAAATATTAATGCACCAACACCTTAACAAGCCGTTTTCTAACATTACAAATGAAAAGAAGCACCGAGGAAATTGACTCAATACTTTATGTAGTAGAACAGATTACACAAGGTGATTACAAAGTTATTCTCCTGATTAAACAGAAACTCAACATTTAGTGAGATGAATCCTGAAATCCAGCAGTTTCAGCAGCAGAGAGAAACAGGTGCAGATTTATACTGAATGATGAGTGTTACACCTCAACCTCAGCCCAGTCCAGTCACATGAGTTCTTACAGTTACATGTTTCTATATATTTACAGTTACATGTATATAATGATGAAATCCATATTTTAAGTTTTGTACCTGTTACAATGTAAGTTGACATTTCATTAGGTTACCAGCCATATGTGCTATAAAGTTTTTTTTAGCATCACGGTTTCCATATGATCTATAATAACCCAAAATTAAAGTCCTGATGGTTATAGCTGTAATTATCATAATCACATTTTTATCGTCCTTGAACTATCTAATTAAGCATGACTCATGAAAATTACTGCAACATATTATTATTATTACTATTAAATCCCACGGGAATTTCAAACATTGACGCTTATGAAATTGTCTTTAAAAAGACATTGAACAAATATTTGCGATAAAAATAATGAACCGAAAAGTATAAGCCATGTACATTCAAATATGAAAAGGCATTTAAAATGTATCAAAATTGATGACATTTCTATGACATTTAGCTATTTTTATCACTAGGTTCAGGGTGATATTGTTTGCGGATGCCATTATTAGAAGATTCAGTGAAGAGTAACTCGAGCTCGTTTCATAGTGATTAAAATCATGTAGAATAACGGGCCGCTGAGCTCTCGGTGCCCGCGCGCAGAGCTCGGTTGCCCGCTGCAGGCAGGGCGCGGGAGGACAGCACGCGGAACGCACCGTACGATCTTACTAAATTATCCAGAGACACATGCTCTCAATATATTTGTTGGTTAGTTCGTTTTTGAGGAACGGGCAATTTTGTTCGGAAGTAACCCAAAATAAAAATTGAGCAGAACGGAATTGAAAAATCAAATAACAGAAATATGAGAAGAGGTTCATGCGCTGACGGACCTGAAGTTGAATAAGCCATGACTGTAAATACGAAGCGAAGATGAGATGTGGGGATAGTCCAAAAACAGAACAGGAGGGAGAGAGAGAGAGCACACGGACGCGCGCGCGCTCCCGGTGCGGCACTCAGCGCGCTCAACAGCTCGTGCCTCCTCCATCCCAACCCTCTCCACCAACACCACCGACGCCAACGCCGTCTCTCCAGTCTCTGCCTCTCCCTCCCCGCTCGCTTTTCTTAAAGCTCATTTCCGTGACGAACCGAAGCTTTTTCCTCCGGTTAGACGAGAGATGCCAGCAGCGCAGCAGCGGGACGAACCGAACCGAGCCGCTCTCTCCCGAACTGAGCTGCAGTTCTTTCTGGCTTTAGCGCTGAGCTGATCCTGCATCAGAAACAAACCTGTACAGAGAAAAGAGATTTAATTCAAATCAATTCGTCTCTCTTCTAGATCTTCCTGGGAGAGAGAGAGAGAGAGAGATTGGAAAGGCACTGGAGACGGAGGTGGAGAGGGAGAGATCCAGCAGTCTTTAAACTCGTCTAATTTCGGATGCTCTGGTGAAGAAAGGTGAGTTTTCTGTGCAGGCGTTGTGAGATGTGCTGAGACTTTTGGAGATTATAAGATGTGTGCATTTATTCAGATGATGCATTGATTTCTTTCTGATGTAACGGCGCAGAGACTGCTGTACAAATTCATTTCACTAGCTGCTATTTCTGCAAACGCATTATAGTTCAAATGACTGAAACGTAAGTTTAATGTGAAGTTTAAATTATAAACATTTTCTAATTGCAACACGCAGTAAATTTTTCACTTTGGCGATGTAATATATTAAGGTTTGGTTTCATTCCAATGCATATTTGATTTTTTTCAGTCAGCGATCGGAGGCAGTCAGGGACCACCCGTCTCCAACCCCGCTGGAGATGTAAAGTTGGACACCACTAAAACCGAGTAGGTATCCGTTACCTTGTTTCTTGGGAATGGAAGGACGTTGTGATTGATTGCCAAAGCCAAGCCAGAGAAGAAGGGTGGGAGGAACGCCATACAAAGTGCTATTCATGGAAAATCGCGCGGACTTTTACCCGTCTCCTCTGGAGAAAACCCGAGGATCTTTCGAGGGCTTTCGCTCCGTTTAATTCAAGATCTTCGCGTATATTTGCTAATAATCAGTGTGACACTCAGCAGCATTTGGCTTTTGGTTTCTTCACTGATCTGCTGATAGCACGAGCTGCGCTAATGAAGCGCGTTCACACTGTGGAAAGCAAATAACCTCCGTTAAACATTAAAGGTTTAATTGGCGATTCGGCGACACTTTTGATGCACCTGTCATCGATTTCAAATGTTAACGGGATACTGTTGCCGCCGCTTTATTTGTATGTATCTGTTATTGTTATGCATTTATTTCATTTCTGTTTTTGAGCTAATGCTGTTTACATGAACATGGCATGAAGTGGTTCTCCAAAATTAACTGAAGTGTTCTGGTGCCAAATGCCCATCCGGCTCTGCGTCTGTGTGTAGTGAGATTTCAGATAGACAGTTTAACGATAATGAAGTAAAATAAACATTTTTGCATGCGCTTTTTCGTGCAGCGCTTGAAAGCATTAGTGATTTATCCTAATTCAGTATTCAGTCCCTGTTTCGACTCTTGCATTTAGCATTTACGTGCGCTTCGTTTCTTTACCAGAGAACGGGAGATGTCAAATCCAAGATAATGCATGATCTCTATGGTAAACATGAAGCCGTGATGTGGAGAGAGGACGTGCTTGTTGTGTAGTTTATTGCGCAAAACGCCCGAACCATTGCTACAGTCTGTTCCATCTCTTACACTGTCTTTTAATGTGTTTTGCAGTGCGCTGAAGTGGCTCTCAGCCTTAACTTCATCGGGACTCGTCGGAAGGATGTTTTGGTTTACCCTGTTAAGCACAATAGCTTTAGGATGGACTACGCCGATCCCTCTGTTGGACGAGTCAGAAGAAATAGACGAACCCTGCTTTGACCCGTGCTACTGTGAAGTTAAGGAGGGTATTTTYCACGTCCACTGCGACAGCAAAGGATTTACAAATGTCAGTCAGATCTCCCAGACGTGGACGAGGCCCTTCAAACTCAATCTACAGAGGAACTCCATGCGCAAGCTGTATTTTAACAGCTTTTTGCACCTCAACAACGCCGTGGCCCTCAATCTGGGGAACAACGCGCTGCAGGACATACATGTGGGCGCGTTCAACGGCCTGAGCATTCTGAAAAAACTATTCCTGCACGAGAATAAACTGGAGGTGTTCAGAAATGACACGTTTATGGGCTTGGAAAGCCTCGAGTATCTTCAGGCGGATTACAACGTTATCAAGAGAATAGAGAGCGGGGCGTTTCGGAACCTGCACAAACTCAGAGTCCTTATTTTGAACGACAATTTGATACCTGTGCTGCCCAATTTATTATTCAGGTCCGTGTCGCTGACCCATCTGGACTTACGCGGCAACCGATTAAAAATTCTGCCCTACAAAGGGACCTTGGAATACATCGGGCGCAGCCTGATGGAGATCCAGCTGGAGGAGAATCCGTGGAACTGCGTGTGTGATATTGTGCAGCTGAAAACGTGGCTGGAGCGCATTCCGTACACGGCTCTGGTGGGCGACATAACGTGTGAATACCCCTTTCATCTGCACGGCAAGGACCTTCGCGAGATCAAGAGGAGCGAACTTTGCCCGTTACTCTCCGAAGCGGAGCTCGAGGCCAAACATGGCATTCCCAGATTGCCGTTTAATAACGAAAATGTCTGGCCCACCAAGCCTTCCTCTATGTTATCGTCTTTTCATAACACAGCCTCCTCGGTCGAATACAGAGAGAGGCACATAAAGCCAACTAAGCGCCCCAGACCCTCAAAAACGCCGCCCACTCCCCGTAGCATTTACCCAGGGCTGAATCAACCTCCAATCGCTGCCTATCAGACCAGACCCCCCATACCGATCATCTGCCCGACAGGATGCACGTGCAATCTACACATCAATGACTTGGGCCTCACTGTCAATTGTAAAGAGAAAAGTTTCCGCAACATCTCCGAGCTGCTGCCGCGGCCTCTCAACGCCAAGAAACTCTATCTGAGTGGAAATTTGATTCAGAAAATTTACAGGTCGGATTTTTGGAATTTCTCCAGCTTGGATTTATTGCACTTGGGGAATAATCGGATATCATACGTGCAGGAGGGCGCCTTTGTGAATCTGCCTAACCTGAAAAGTTTATACTTGAATGGCAATGACATTGAAAGGCTCACCCCGGGCATGTTTCGCGGGCTGCAGGCGCTCAGTTACCTGTACTTCGAGTACAACGTCATTCGAGAGGTCCAGCCGGCCGCGTTCAGCCTCATGCCGAACCTGCAGCTGGTTTTTCTCAATGACAACCTGCTGCGCACGCTGCCCATGGACGCGTTCGCCGGCACCTCCCTCGCCAGGCTCAACCTGCGCAACAACTACTTCCTGTACCTGCCCGTTAACGGTGTACTTGAGCATCTCCACTCCATCGTTCAGATCGACCTGCACCAGAACCCGTGGGACTGCTCGTGCGACATCATCCCGCTCAAACAGTGGATTGAAAAGCTCAGCTCCGTCATCGTCGTGGGCGAAGTGATCTGCAAGACCCCAGATTTCGCGCTGGGGAAGGATCTGCGCACGCTGGAGGCTGAGGTCATCTGTCCCGAGCTGAAGTTCACAGCTTCTTCTCCTGTGCTACCCAATGACATCACGGCGACCAGCGGCTCTGAGTTAGGATACGCGCCGGCGACTGGAGCCGTTCCGCTCTCGGTGCTGATTCTCAGCCTGCTGATCCTCTTCATCTCCGCCGTGTTTGTGGCTGCCGGGCTGTTCGCGTTCGTTCTGCGAAGGCGAAAGAAGCTCCCGTTCAGGAAGCGACAGGAGGTGGACCTCACGGGCATTCAGATGCAGTGCAAGATATTTGAAGAAAGACAGACCGCCTCGCCCGAGAAAGCGCCCGGTCACGTCTACGACTACATTCCCCATCCGGTTACGCAGATGTGCAACAATCCCATTTACAAACCACGCGAGGGAGAGATCGAGGGCGAGCAGTTTGCGGAAACCAAGGAAAATAACAGCAATTATCGAACTCTCCTGGAGAAGGAGAAGGAGTGGACCATGGCCGTGTCCAATTCCCAACTCAACACTATCGTCACCGTCAATCAGTCCGGTGACATGGCGAGCTTTCACGAGAACGGAGTGCTCTGCCCCACCGTGATTGACAGCCAGAGACCGACCCCAACGGTGGGCTTCGTAGACTGCCTTTACGGCACAGTTCCCAAATTAAAGGACATGCACGTTGCACACGCACACCCGCCCGGAATGCAATACCCCGATTTACAGCAAGACGCCCGATTAAAAGAAACATTACTTTTCACCGCAGGGAAAGGATTTCCCGAGCAAACCCAAAGCGAATACCTCGAGTTAAGGGCCAAACTCCAAACCAAGCCGGATTACCTCGAAGTCTTGGAGAAATCATATAGATTCTAATTGAAATGAATTAAAATGTAAAAGTCACTCACTTTCACCCCCGCCCCCTCCAACATGCTCAACAAGAATACGTATAAAAAAAGAAGCATGGCAAAATATATAACACACACACGCACACACACACACACACACACACACACACATTTCCCCCAAGTCGCTTTGGAGGAAAGGCCATAACTCAGATTTTTCAATCAAGTGCCTTGTTTCAGAGTAGCCAGCAATGTTATCACCCATTATTTTTGTACGGAACAGATTTGTTTGTGAGCTCGGAGCGCAATGATCAAAATATGATTAAAAGAAGCCTTCACGCGCCTGGGTTCGAGTCTGTACAATATTTGCAGTTTGCTGCATGCGTTCAACTGCACTGGAGGGTTTGAGCAAAAACTGCACATGCTATAGATAAACAGTGACATATCTACCCGTTCAGTGGTTATTTAATTTTCTAACAAGACACAGCAGAGCTGTATGTGAAGGACGCAACCGAGGATCAGTATTTGTGAATATATATTGACACTTGAAGATTTTATGGAGTTCCACGCACTTTCTTAAAAAAAGCTTCTGGATACATCACTAACGCTTTTTAAGAAGCACTTTTAATGTTTTCTCTCTCTCACGAAGATTTGACAAAGTTAAAAATGTGCATATATTTATTCTGTAATTTCAGTGAAAGAATTAATTGTAAAGGTAATGTTAAATCAATGTATAGTGATTATGCGTCTGGTATAGCCTTCTTAATAAAAATACAAAGTCTTAAATCAAATAAAAAGAGTACCAATGCATACTGTTTGTGAGAAAACGACTTGACGCTATTTTTGTCAGGCAAAAAGAATTATAAGATGCGCATTAACCTCTTCAGATCTCACCGCTGCTATAGGAATCAGATTGAGAGTCTGGCGTCCCTGCTTGTGTTTGTGCCATCGATGGGTTTGAACAAGAAGATCTTGGATTAGATTTGAATCATTCTGTAAGGTATGTTATAAATTTACTGCGTTACACAGTCGAGATGAATGCAGTTCCGCTGTGTCCACAAGAGGGCGAAAGAGAGACGCCCGCGCCTCCCTTCTGTGAATGGGCATCAATGGGTTTGATTATTTGAGACAAAAGCCTCTTGAAGCTCATTTTGTCAGGTATCATGTACAACTTTGTGACAATTATGGCTTTCCTATAGAAGTTCTGCTTGTGTGCGTGTGGTGGGAGTCGGTTTCATTATTTCTGTTGGTGCTTCACTTGTTTATGTGCTAGAAAATTGAACAAAAACTATTTTCAATTCCCCATTAACGACTAATGGCTGTTTTTAAACCAAATAGTTTATGTCCTTTTTCCAGTGACAGTTAACTTTACCCTCAATCCTACATTACTAATAATATAAAAAGCAGTGGTACAGTTCATTTACTTTTAAATATTGTCACTTCTGACAGCTCTCAGTTTTCTGTCTTATTCCAATTTTCTTTATTTCCCATTCACCATTTATCAGGTCGTTTTTGTCAATTCTACAATAAATTCTGCTTGGTCCACACTTAAGAGCGTTTACTTTTGTGCAAATCGTTTTACATCAATAATGTATTCAAACAGCAGGCTTTATGCATTTTTGTCCAAATTATTCATCAATTATTCATCCATTTAAATGGTTTGTCAGCGTCCAGACTGGCTTTCTTAAGGATGGTGTTGTGTGAGTGTGTTTTTTTTGGTTTTTGTGTCTGTGGTCTCTGCAGGTGTAAGTGATTTTAGGAGATTGTGTCATTTGTTGATTTGTGATGTTCCTCTTTATCTGCTGGCCGGATTCTTCATTGTGGAGCTCAGGGGACGTAATAGTCATGGAGACAATGTCACCTTGCCGTGGATTACACCTGCGCTGTCCTTGTCTGTATCTTTCAACATTATGTTCTCTTTATATCTCGCTAAAGGGTAGAGAAGCTAATGATGTATGGTGTCGGTGTCAACAGAGTGCATTTTTAGATATTATACAATGAATAATGTTTCTTTGAGATGACCCGGGTAAAATATGTAATTAGAACATTCCAGAACGGTCATTCTCTGCCTATTTATAATTTTATTATTATCATTATCATTGTTTGAAATTGCCGTCCCTCTCCGCCTCGGGTTCTGAAACAACTCAAGAATAAGTTGATGGTGTTATCTTGATCTTCTTAAACTTATTTATCTTATCTAATCAGAAGGACTAGACGTACCATTACATATCAGACCCAGATCAAATTTGTTTTAATTTGTCCTTAACTTGCAAGCTTTAGTTTAATTATTATTATTTTAATGCCATGATATTGACTGTTATTGTGTAAAATTTTTCCTTACTGGTACACGTTAATGTTTAAGGTTAATCTGACCTGTGGTTGAGGTAAATGTATCTATACTTGACTTGGCCAACAAATTGTATCTGGTTTCTGATTTCATACATCAACATAATTTTTTTGTTTGTCTGCTCTGCAGTCTTGTTACCTTGTTTGTTGTTGTGATTTTTGTTGTGGTGCATTCTGGGAAATGAAGCTCCTGATCCACATTTCAGTCAGTCTCTTTCTCTTTGTTTTTTCTTAGGCTTTTCAAAGGGCTTAATTAGCTTAAAAATGATCAAAACCCAAGGAGGTGGATTGAGGGGGAAAATTAAAGGGAAAACAGAGAAAGAAAGAGAGTTGAATTTAAACAGGCCAAGTACGCGTTTAGCATGTAGTTGCTGTCTTCTGCTTGTTACAGGTTTTCTGGAAGGTACCAGAAATGATAAATAATTTTTGTCATTGGAGAAACAGGAGACACCTCTGGTCTCTCAGTCAGGGGGCAATATTCAAACATGATTGGGTTAGTATCACTTACTGTAGCTCATTTTTACTGCAGCCACAGAAAGTATTTGGGCATTTGGCCTCATTTTAAAATGCATAAATTTTAATGAATTAGTTAACAAAATAGCAAACCAAGTGGCATTTGCGTTTAAACCTCTCAGAAGTAGCGACACATTTCTGAGCCATTTTTGTGATTACTTTTAACTGCTCCAAGATCATTTTCAGTGGCTGTATGAAGTCCAATAACACAGGTGTAGTTACTATGGACATGTTCTGTTAACATATGGCAACCAAAGGGTGTCCAGTTGTCCTGATAACAGTATATATCTTGTTTTGCCATTTCAAATCTGTCTTTTTAAAACTACTTTAAATTAAAAGCAGGGTAGCAGTTTGTTATGCTGGTTAAAAGTCTCTTCACATCTGGTAGCATCACAAGTAAAGTGCTGTAAATATATTTATATAAACGTATGTCTTCTGTGGAAGGCGTAGGATCATAAAATGATATGATGTCTTTGCTTGTCAAGCTGTGTGTGTGTTGATGTTTGGAAGGAGGCGTGGCTTTGAGAGCAGTCTGAAAGCAGGGCGGGATCTCATTCTTTTAAAGATAACTTACTGTCACTAGCCTCTTCAAAATTGCCTTTCTTTAAAGGCCTGGCTTGATGTTTGTGCTCTATGCAGTTTTATTCATACATTAAATGTTGTTATTTGTGGAACTGCTGTATGTATTTGCTTGTTTTTCATTATTGTGGCTAGTGTTTGCTGGATTTGTGAGAGTTTATCAGAGAGGTGAAAACTGCAGAAGTGTGAGAGAATGTCTAATGACTCGCAGCGCTGCTGAATGTTGCTGTCCGAGGTGCTGAAATCACTTTGTTTGCGTATGGAACAGAGCTTGACTCCGCGTGTGCGTTTTCTTACTGTTGTGCTGTTCACATTTAATATCAGCAGGGCTGCAAATGTGAATCTACAGAATTGCTGTTCAGTGTGTGAAGAAAGTTTCAGTGTAAACAACATGTATTTAATTCCTCTGAATTATGAGCTTAAACGTTTAATTTATTCTGTGAGTGTCAAATCCCATTACACAGTATTTAGTTTTCCTCGTGCATGAGTTTGAGTTTTTGTGGCTTATACTGACTATAAATACTTTTGTTTATTAATTTATGTTTGCAATAATTGATTGTTTCTGTGAAGTCGTGCTGGGGGTCAGATCCGGGGCACATGTCATGTGAGGTTAAGAATAAGAAAAGTTAAGAATAAGCAAGAACAAGTAGGAGGCAGGCAGAGAACTGAATAACTGAATGAGAACTTTATGTGCTTATGAAACAAACCCTAGTGAGTTGTGTTTGCAGTTGCAAGTATTGTGTTAGACAGCATTGTGTTCCAGCTGATGCTGAGGTGTGAGCACACAGCACTTTTCTTTCTCTTTGTCTCTCAGTTTCTTTGCTGTGCATTCATGTTGCACAAAGAATGAGAGCAGATAGATAAATAGTGAGTCTCAACTATGTGTGTGAGTGTGTGTGTATGTAATGCAGCATAAAAGCAGCTACATGTGTATTCTTAGAATCTGCTGTAGTTACAAACACAAGCCACTGATAGATGAATGGATGCAGATTGGAAGCAAACCCTCAGGAAGGACAGGCTGACCCTGTGAGTGTGTGAGAGTCACTGCACTGGATTCTGCTGGAAATGTTCTGATCACATTAGCAGGTGCTCCAGTGCTGTCATGCTCTTAGTGAGGGTTGTGTGAATGCTGTATACTGTATTATAGAAGGCAGTTAACTTCCTGTGGCTCTTTCAGCTATTAGAATGCACCCTGGAACAGTAGAGACACAGCTGAGTGTATCGATCGCAGCCGACTGCGCCTGCCACCGCTCAATAGAAATATCTATGCAAGCACTTGATTGTGTCTCTGCTCGTGTGTGTGTGTGTGTGTAAAGTCAGCATCTGTGGGGGAATGTGCATATGACATTGAAACTGCACTGATGTATGATTTATTATAGGATAGTATTATAGGGTTGTAC
>JAZGTK010001431.1:0-40304 GCA_036877625.1 Ambastaia sidthimunki
TAAGAAACTGAGAAGCACGTTGACCAGATACAGACTCAGCGGACACAAGCTGATGATAGAGACGGGCCGACACAGAAAAACATGGCTGCCGCCGGAGCAGAGATTGTGTTCACACTGTGACCTGAACCAGATGGAAACAGAACTGCACTTCCTAACAAAATGCTCCAAATACACGGATATACGGACAGTGTTTTATGATAAAATACAGCAGATAGGTCAGACATTTAAAACACTTTCACTCCAGAAACTTCCGTATCTGTTAGGAGAACAGAGGAACTGCTGTGTTTTTGCTCAATCTGACCTGACCTGATGTTTCCAGCACATGTAGATTATATGATGCCATATTACTCCAGTATATTACCTTTTCATATTTGCTCTATTATATTACTTTGATTCTTATTTTGCTTCTGTAAATCTGTCTAATATTTTATGGTATTTTATTTTATGTATCTCTAGTTCATATACCTACATACATTAGTAATTCATTCTGCACTAAATGCTTTAACACTTTTTATATATCTTATTACTATTTTTATTATTCTTTTTCTTTCTGTTAATATATTTGTAACCAGCTCAGCTGCAATTGCTTTGGCAATACAAATGTAGAGTTTTTGTCATGCCAGTAAAGCACCTTAAATTGAAATTGAATTGATAAGATAGGTTGCTGGTTCGATTCCAGCACCGGCAGGTAGCAACTGAAGCTGTACCATCTAACCCCCGATTGCTCCCTGGGCGCTATATACCACCATTTGTATATATGTATAAGCAATACTATACCTCCAGCAGATGGCAGTAAACTACTAAACTTACACTGTACGCTTAACCGAGTTTAAGAATAAGAATCAGGGCGGAGAATAGGAAGAGGAAGCTTTGTTTTTATTTCGTGTACCACTGTTTAGCGAATATAGCAATAACTGGCTCGGCTAACCAAAAGCCAAATCTTAAGGTACAATATATATCGAGTTTGCAAAAAAACAGATTACAGCTATATTGTTTCTTAAGGAGACATCATGTTGCGACGCGTGTTTGGCCGTCATCAGTAGAGACTGCTGTATATCGACAAGGTAACACGATTATACACTGAGCTTTTTGCAAATGCAGTTAAAACATGAAATTGTTATTCAATATCACTTTCATCGAGCTGGTCATTTTTTACTTGGGCAACTAGCCAGTATACCACCTGCAAGTAAATTAACTTGGCTGAGCTAGTGTGTAGTTTTAATGTAGGTCTAATGTGGCGTTGCTGTTGTCTATCGTAATGTGGTGCTGTTTTGTTTGTTGTTTGAAGAATACATCTTCATTTAATTCTGAAAAAATTATACGCATTCCCTATTTGCAGCATGTATTTTAGCTGCCTTGGCACGTTCCTTATGTTTAAAAGTAGAAACCGATTGACAGATTTGTTAATTCCTTGCAGAGTGGTTCATTCTACGATTTACGATTTTCTTTATAACATAATAATAATTGCATTTTATATATATATATATATATATATATAAATTATAAAAAAAAATGATTTTATATTTATATATTAGCTGCATACATTATTTAATTAGTCTGTTTTCATTGTTGGAAATGTAGTGATCTTTTTATAAGTATTGTTAGAATGTGAGATACATTGAAGAAGACTAATAATAAATAGTAAGATGTAGTAAGTCTGTAGCCCATTACAATGATTTCTAGACCTTTATGCTGTGTGTTTTTTTTCTGTGCAAGAAAGAATTGTTTAGTCCAGTAAAAGGGGACTGTAATAACAAAAACTCACTAGAAAGTTAGAAAAAATATAACCGGTTTTGTATGTGTATGTGTGGCACAAAAGGAGACACACACTTGATAAATATAAACAGAAATAAATATCAACACAAAGAAATGCAACCATAATAATGTTCAGTAGACTTTGACAATTTTTGCTTTGCCTTTTTTCGTCCTTTTTTAACTGTTTGTCTACATTTTTAGAAATACTGGGTAATCTTTGGTGCTGACTCAGTAAGAGGAAGTGACATCAGGACATAAAACATCAGGACTGGGTGAGTAAAAGTTAAATTACTAATTAACTTTTTTTGTATGAGCCAGTCAAGAACTGTAATATTGGATTATTTCATTATGAGTGCCTTATTATTTACTTACACACATCATTTCAAATTCAAATGCTGTTTAAAAATGTTTTGCTGTCAATCTCTAGAAGGGACAAAAAGTACAGTTCCATATTATATATGTTGCAGGCAGACATGTCATAAACAGATAAAAAACTTAGGGGCAAAAGTATCTGCCAAATGCATAAATGCATATAATGTCAACATTGTTTAGTCAGGAGACAAAGTAATGACACTGGTGTCATAGGCGTCCATTTTGTTTTTGTCTCTGTGTGTAAATGCCAATTTGTTACCACAAATATTTTCTGCCATTCTTCATTACTAAGTAATGCTGCAGTGTTGAAAGATATCAGTAATACAAGTAAGAAAACAAGTTAGCTGTGTTAGCCAGCAGACTTTGTAAAACCTAACCTAGTTGGTTAAACTCGTAAGAAAACGAGTATAAGATCATGATTTTCACCATGATCTTATAAATAATTGACAATTTGTTGTATGAATTAAAATTACTATTACAATATTTTAAAAACACTTGTTAAAGTTATATGTACCTTACTGCCCCTTTTCTCTTATGTTTTTAGATATCCGGTATCCAAATTGTTGGCCAGCAGCTGGAACAAGACATACCATAACTAATGAGGTTTACGTCATTGTATTATAGTCAAAGGCCATACATTCCCACAGAACTGGAAAATTTGTGGTCATTGATTAGACAGTCAGAGTTCATTTTAGAATTTTAATTAATTGTTGTGTTTTCTTTGTATTGAAGTTGACTAAGTGGTAATTTTTCACATGATTAAAAGAAAGGGAAATGGCTTTTTTTAGTAACTGAGATTGAATGTTTAAAGGACTAAATTTACTGTATAAAATTGCAATATTCAATGTAACACATCTAATGATATTTTTTAATATCTTTACTTAGCCCTATACCATTTCAAGTTTCCCATAAGGTTAAAATTTATATCTCAAAAGAAGTTACATTAAGTTTGTAAAGATGGCATACTCAATGGATTGTGCTCAAGAGTTAAATGGTGGAGATGTATTTATTTGTACAGAGTGTGGTGAAGGGTTTCGTCTGTACCCAAAACTAGTTGAACACATGGCTATTCATGGCCTATTTTTCCCTGATGCTTTAAGTGTAAATGGTGGTGGTATTACCAACACAGCAATTGAGTTTGCTCTCCATGAAAACGGAACACTCACTGTGGTTGATCAGTCGGTTGTGTCTAACTTTTCTTGCTTATTTGGAAAACCTTTGTCCAAGTTGTCATGGAGTCATACCCCTAATCAAGCTACCTTGACCTCATCTAAGATGGCAGAAAAGGAGTATGCTCAGTTTAGATGTGAGAGATGTGGACAAGGGTTCAAAAGCCAGAAAAGCTTACAGCTGCATCAACAATACCGTGCCCTTGAGCAGGGTTTCAAGTGTACCCTGTGCTGCAAGGTGTTTAATGACAGAGAGAGTCTGCAGAGCCATCTTAACAACCATGCTCATGAACGATTTTATAGTTGTGGACACTGTGGAAAGCGTTTTTTAAGACAAGAGACATTATTGTCACACAAAAAACAGTGGCATGGATCGGCTGGTTCCAAAGCTTTGATAAGATTACATGAGGATCAAGAAAATAGTATGGAAAGGTCTTATCCATGCAGAATCTGTGGTCTACGTTTCTTTTGGCTGTCTGACTTGCAGAGCCACCTAAACATTCATTCTCATGTCAGCAAGCTACCCGGTCATGCCACACAACAACAGGAAATGCAAGATGATGAAGAAAGTAAAAACGGTATTTCGAGATTTAAAGACCATCATGCATCTCAGCATACAGGTGAAAATGAAGAAAACAACTCTTTTGATTTACCAGCCAAGATTAAAACACAGTCGTCATCTTACAATGGTAAAATGCATCAGATGGTCGCCAAACAACAAATACAACAAGGCAGTCCAGTAACACCAAGGATGAGAGGTAGACCTAGAGGAAGTAACAAAGTCACTCGTAGTGCTAAACTCTTTTCCTGCAAACAATGCCATCTGGTGTTTTTACATTCAAGCAGTCTCTCTCGTCATATGCGCTACCATAAAGGAACACTGCATGTCTGTGTTCATTGTGGGAGACGGTTTCCACAAAGATGTGATGTCACAAGGCATGTGGCCATGTACCATTCGTCATCGTTTCATCCGAAGGCTTATGGGACATCAAAGGCAAATGAAAGCGGTACACAGGAAAATGTGAGAACATCAACACAAACATTGGGTGAAAAGGATCCGCAAGCAGGAGATCAGCAGTCATCAAATGTAGATGCTAAGCTATCATTAGACTCTCAAGAAAGGGGAATTCTTAAGCCCAGGATGAAGTACAAGTGCAAAGAATGTAGTGTAGTGTTTGGACACCTTGGCAGTTTTAAGCGACACATGAGTTACCACAAACGAGATCCCCCCAGAGTATTGCTTCAGTGCCCTCACTGTCCAAGCCGCTTCACATTCCGCTCAGTTTTAGATCGCCATATTGAAAGTCATAAAGAAGGACGTAAAGAAGACTCTACAAAGGATGATCTTGAAAATCAACACAAGAATGGTGATGCTGGAGAACCTTATTTAAATGCTAATGCAAGCATGCAATCAAATGAATCCAATGACTATTCCCAGACCTAGACATGCCTCACAGAATGCTCATGTTTGATAATGCTCAACAGTGTTCTAAGCCCATAGGCAAGGTTCCCAATCTTTTAAGTTTCCCAACATCCAATTTCTCAATTGTCAGGAAATTACTGTGTACAGACAAAAAGTATGGGAATCTGTATAAATACTCAATAATTACTGAGTAGGTACTCTACTGAGGACTATTTAGAAGCAGGACATTATTACTTGGAGAATTATTCATATTTAAAAGGTTTTTTGTACTAATCCAAGAGCACATTCCCACCGTAGTTAATATGAAGATGTACCTTTTAGCTAGACTTTAATAACAAATACTGTGGAAGTCAAAGTCTTTACACAAGTACTGCACTGTATAGATATGTTTTTGACAAATTGTATTTTTGTTGTACAAGTGGTGATGCAAAATGACGTATTTTTTTAACTGATTTTAACATCAGTTAATACCTGATTTTGTTTGCTTAAATAAAGATAGTGTCATTTGTTTTCAGAGACCTTTCTGTTTCGTGCACCAAAGCTGTGAAGTATTGAACTATGCATGCAAAAATATGTTAACCTTTCTTTAACCTTTGTTACTCTAAACAGCAGATGGTGAAAATTATTCCAGAAAATAATTTTGTCCTGAGTTTAGAAGCACCCAACTGTCTATTGATACGTGGTCCGTTTTCGGACCAGGGTGTTCACCAAAAACAATAGTTGAGAGAGGTTGTCTAAAATCAAGACTTGGGTTGGGTAGACTTGGCCATTAGGTTAATGTAGTATGACATTCTGTGTTGCTCAGATTGCTTGAGGTCCAAAATGTTTACTTCTCAGTGTTTAAGATATCAGTGTTAAGATATGTGGACACCCCTTTGTAATTAAGGGGTTTGGGGATTCTAGTTATTTCTGTGGTCAAATCTCAATGCTATATTATACATAAAATTCTATAAAATTGTGTGCTTTTAAAAAGTTGGGTTGGGCCCCATTTCCAGCATGACCATGCTGCTGTGCATACAGAAATAATTGAGTTTGGTATGTAGGTACATGACTGGCCCAAAAGCCAGACCTAAACACCTGGTTTGAACTGGAGCACGGACTAGAAGACAAGCCGTGTTGAGTGTCAGATGTTCCAACATCTAGTGGAAGTGGCCTTTTAGACAGAATGGATGCTGTTATAGCAGCAAAAGATGGGATTAATGCTTTTTGCCATGCTTTTGAATTTAATCATTGAGTTCTGACACTGCCATTAGATAATGGGGTCTGGCTTGTTGTTTCAAATAAGCACAGAGGTGTTTAAAATGGGTTAAGGTCTAAGCTTTATGCAGACCAGTCAAGTTCTTCCACCAGGAAGAAATCCCTTCTAAACTGTTTTTACTGGAATAGTGGAATATCTTAACTCATGAATTAGAAGGGGGTGTTCTCATTGTAGAAACTGGTTATAAGAATACTCTTCTTTTGCTCTTCTTTCTAACTGCTGTTTATAGATAACTCCTTTGGTATTCAGTTGGATTTAGATCTGGACTGGGTGAGTGGTCTGGCTGAAAGACTCATGACCTTACAAACGGTAAACAAATCAGGATATTATCAAGGCATTTTGAAGCGCAATGAAATTAGCAACACAAAGCTGTGTCTCCCCTTAAGATTGTAAGTCTTTCAGCACAATAACCTGACTGACCTGTTTTGAAGTGGCAAGCAATTTCTCAATTGCTTCTATACAATATAGCTTCTCACAAAGGGCATTAATGTTGATTTTTATGAATGGTTACAGTTTAGTGGGATTGTGTTGGGTCAGTGATGCATGCAAAGTAACCTGACTCTGACAATTTCTGTCTCTTGACAGACAGGGACATCTTTTGAGGAGCAGCAGTTCCTCACAGGGAACTCATTGTTAATTAGCCTAGTTGTGTTGTCATTTTGATGTGATTATTGTGTTTGTGTTTAACTAAACAGGTAAAAAGATCTTAGAGATTGACACAGCAGGCTTGTGGAGCTTTGTATTTAGGATTGCTATAGAGCAGCAATATCAAACTCTGAAAGGCCACAGTCCTGCAAGGTTGAATTACAGCCCTGCTCCAACACACCTCTCTTTTTTCATTTACTTGGGGCCAAGATTCAGATGGTTTGGGTGTGTTTAATGGGTTGGCGCAAAACTGTTGCCCTTTGACACCCCTGTTGTAAAGAATGTATTTAATTCTCGTCTGGAAGCCCTGTATACAACTGGAAATAGAATTCCCTAAGCCCTGGTTTCTGGAACGAATTGTTGAGAAGAAAGGTCATCCTAACATGGAGAGCCAAAGGCTGAGCTTCTACTGTGAGCTTTTTAATTGGTAGATAAACTGAAGTGGGTTTGAAGATGTCTATGATTGAATAGCTTATATTTCATAGAATTAGGTAGGGACATACCTTTCCACCCAATCAGATTTGTTTATCCATTTAAATTAAAGAATCTTAAGTATACACCTTAAATATACATCTCTTTAAACCAGTCATCACTGCATTGTCTTTACTGTTCAGGGTAGATAGCTTCTAACTGTAAATAAGAAGCAACAGCACAAGATATGGTCAAACTTCTTAAAATGTGTGTAACCAATACCCAATTGTTATGCATTTTGGGATTTAGGCATTAGGCATTCCAAATGAAATGTGTAGCTCTTAGCAGTGTTGATTTACTTTTTGATAATATGATGGATTTTGATTTATCTGTGTACTGGCAACAATTACTTGTTTTGAGTCATTTGTCTGCTTCCTGCTTAACCCATCTGTTGACAGGGTGATTCATCAGATTCTCCTACCAACTCTCAGTTGGGCATCACTGATACAGCTATGTGTTGTTTTAAGTCCTATCTTACAGGCAGATCCTTCAAGGTTTTATGGACAAGAGTCAACCACTGAGTTACCCTGGGATTAGAGCTTGTCTCTGGGCCTCATTATAGAGTCTCTTGGCTTCTAATACCACTTTTACACAAATGATACTCAGCTCTACCTGATATTTAAGACCAACAATCTCAACATCTCATGCCAAATATAGAGTTCTTTATCATTCCAACTAGATCATTTATTAAACTCAACCATCAATTGTCATCTTAAAACTGGTCTACTGCAATGTTGTATATTCTACAGCCTCCCAATTACTATCAACTTTATCGTTTTTAGTCAGCCAAAGAACCATATCACACTACTGTTGGTTCTTTTGTTAACTGAATGCTGGGCCCATAATGGAGCTGACATTATCTGTAGCTACCCCAGGATAGATATCCCAAGGTAGAAACAGGAGTTAAATGGAGTATAATCAGTGTAGCTGCTGCTCATAACATTACTAGGGCCAGATAATCATTAGCCTTTATCTGATGTAATTGGAATACAAAGTTATAAGATGTATTATGTGAATGCTTTGCTAAAGAGATGTGTCTTTAATCAAGTTTTCTGAAATAGGAAGGCTATTTCAGAGTTTGGGAGCCAACATTCTGGAATGTTTCTCATGGGAGAAAACATTCTACCTACTTTAGTGGACGTTAAGATTCTACATACTACCAAAGTCCAGAGTTGTATGATCTTAAAGAGCACATTGGCTTGTAGCATGATAGAAGATAAGTAAAACATACAGGAGCTTACCTATTTAAGGTCTTGCAAGTAAATAGTAATATCTTGTATGTAATAACAAACTTGACATGTAGCTAGTGTAGAGATGATTACATTTCCCAAATAAGGCTGTGGTGCAGCAAGTAAGGACGCTTTCTTTAGAAAGTCCTGAGTATATGAGTGCTCAATCCTAAACTCTTGAGCCATCTATGGAAAAAGAGATGCTGCTGAGCCTTCTTCACTGTCTCCTATGTGTGCTCTGTCCATGTTAAGTCCTCAGTGATGTGCATGCCTAGAAACTTGAAAGAGCTGACCTTCTCCACTGTATCATCATTGAGGGTGAGGGGAGTATGTACTTTCCTGATGGATCCTGTTTAGAGCCAGGTTGTGAAGCTTGCTTTCTAGCTTTAAAGGATCTGTGGTGTTGAATGCTGAGCTGTAATCAACAAACAACATTATCACTTAGGTCTCTCTTTTCCAGATGAGACAAGGCAGTGTCAGGGCTATTGCATCATCCATGGACCTGTTCTGATGGTAGGTGAACTTTAGGAAGTCTAGGGTGCCATGTACCATAGAGAAGATGATGTTTTTCAGTCTCTCAAAGCATTTGCTTACTAAGGGAGTTAAGGCAACCGAATGCCAGTCATTCAGACATGTCACTTTGGGGCACCGTGGGTACTGGAGTAATAGCTGACATTTTGAAATGTGTAGGAACTGTAGACAAGCAGAGAGGCCGAAAACACTCCAGCAAGGTGGTCTGTACATGCTCTAGTACCCACCCAGGAATTCCCTCCCTGGGGTAGCAGCTTGTATTCTGTATTCTTGTATGTATTCACTCTCCTTAAGCCCTTGCACATGTCCTCTACAGAGACAGAGAGAGAGTGATGACATTGTCATCAAACACAAATTCCTGGAGCAAAACTCTGTAAGGCAGCCACCTTCAGGACTAGATTACATTAGTTCTACTGTCTTATGACCTTTGTTTACTGCAAGTAGAAATAAGCTACACTACTTGGTATAGAGTCTACCAAGCCTTGGTGTGAAAAAAACTATACTTACCCTTCTGTTTTGAAATGTTTTGTAGTACCTGAAATTCTGTATGTTATGGTGTACCTCTATTGTGTTCTCCCTTGAAATAGTTGCTTCGGCTAGTAACTAGCTTTGGATAAAGATGTCTGCTAAATAAATACATGTTAAAAACTAAATGGTTTAGTTTATACAACTGAAACACTCTTATAAAAGTCAGTGTAAAATGGAGACTTGATTAGGCTTATGTATGGAAAGAATATTATTTGTTAATGTGTTACTTTGAACTGTTTCACAAGGTTTCTAAAAACCAAGATAGCCTCTGAAGTCAGAAAGAATCAAAATGTTAAAACTAGTACACAGACCTAGACGAGGCCAAACTATACTGTAGAGAGTTATCTAAACTGTTCTAGTGTAGAATCAGGCAAAGGCCAGATATTTTCTGACAACAGGAAGAGGCCAAGCAACAGCTCAATTTTGATTAATGCATTTCATGGTCATGAACACAGAATAATGCTCTTGTTGTAAGCCATGTGACCTGAGCATAGCAGTGAGGCTGAGTCTGTTTTGCCTCTGGTGGTCTCTTTGGGAAACAAATTAATCACTGATATCTGGAACCACATTATAAATGTGATAAAACTTGATATAATAAGCTAAAAACCTTAGAAGTATATAACTTACAGAGGCTTCTGAAGTCCCAGTACAGGTACACAGATGGAATTGAAAAAAATGCTTGAATTGCTTTAGGCACACAAATTAAGATCACACAACATTCATGTGGTTCTTTATGTTCACAGTTCTTTTAAATCCAAATGTTCCTTATCTAAGCAGACTAGAGCGCCACCTAGGTAGTCAACTCACCAATTGTTCATAAAAAGTAATCAGTGATAAAGAATTACCTTAAAAGTTTATTTGTATATTGTTACATTATATGCTGAACTATTGTATTGCTGTGATTGGCCACATAGGAAACATAAGAAGATTTCATCATAATATTCATCACAAAATGTTATTCGATACTTATTTAGATTTTTTTATTTTTTCACAATCCAAATTTAAAAACACTTTTATTATCTCAGATGAAGTATGCAATAGGATCTGACTCTCAAGACCTCTTATAGAAAATACTGTAAGTTTTTTGACAGGTTGGTTTTTCCAAATCAATGTGGATAGCAGGTATCTAACAATGGACTTTGAATCGATACACAGTACACGCTTGGAAATAAGACACATGATCTGCAAAATATGTTGACAGCATTCCCCATTTTGACTTCAAGGAAAGAATAGTATTTTTTACACTTTCTCTTGTAATATTGTAGACTTTAAGTAAGTGTCCTTAACACATTGACCCTTCCTCTAGTTAAACTCAAAATGCCTCAAAACTCAACACCCTTTATTGTTTTTATGTAAAAATGCTGTTAAGCCTTTTTCATTATAGGCTGTTTATGTATAGTGTATTTAAAGTTTCACATTCAGGAAATTCTTCATTTTTTTTTTACTTGACAGTGTAAGAGCCATCCACTAGGACCACAGGTCCCAAATGTTTTGCCAAATACAGCAGACTTTGAAACTGTAAGGACTAACAAACTAGGCTGCAATTACATGACATCGTTAAATATATGATATTATATAAGACAACAATGTGTGCTCTTTCAGTTTGACTAGTTTCCCAACTGTCCCTTTCCATTATGAGTGACAGCTCATATAGAGCATTGTATCTATTTACCTTCTGAAGGTTAACTTTGGTCATAAGAATGGGGGATGTGGAAAGCCCCCCAAAATAAAAAAAATAGCTAGTGAATGAATAAAGTATTGTTAATGGAATCAGAAGATGTCATCATCAACATGCTGTAGACACAACAGGAGAATATCATCAAGGGCTGCTGTACTCCCTAGGGCACCTAAAGAAAGCAGAGCCTTTCTCCATGTTGTGCATTCATGCACTTTTGCTAGGACACCCTTTACGGTTAATAACCCAAGCATTTCCTAATGTTTCGGGGGTAGGGAAGCTGCATCAAAATCTTTTGCATTGTTTAAATCATTCTATTACACGTTTGACATATTCATTATCCCACAGTTAACAGCCTACATTGTTTTTAAACAATTATGTGCATTGTTGGACCTGTGGGTAATCAGAGTTCCTTAATTTCTTTGGCAAACTGATAACTGGAACCTGAAACAACCTTAAGGGCAGTACGTGGGGTGCTCGACGGAGTAACCAGCAAGCCCCTCCCACTAACTCGGTGGCCATTTTAAGGTACGTTCTGTAGCTACCATGCGCAAAGAAATGCTTCCACACATTAGACGTTGAAATGGAGGCCCCGTAGAACTGGAGGCGGATCTTCCTTTCATTCGCCTTATTCTTATTGGTTCAAGTGGTCGAGTGTCACAAAATACCCCGGGTTGAGCCACATTGTTGGGTGGATGTGCTTCGAATAGTGCAAACTAACGTTAAATCCTACGTGATCTTTATCTAATTAATAATGTTGATTTGTCTTGAACTTGAATTGAGCGCTTAGGAACAGTTTGCGTGCACACTGCGCAAAGGCAAAGCGCGCAGTCTTGCAAAGGAAAGCCACAGCAGCAGGAAGGCAAGCACGACGGTAAGTACGGGGCGTGCTAGGGGGGGAATGAGCTCCCGATCAAAGGCTGAACACTCTGCTATGCAATTCAATAGGGTAATGGAATAGAAGCGCGTTTAATGCATTATGAAAGTATATTTGCACCTCGGATTAAGACGGTGGTTTCCGTGTTTGCACCACACCGCCAGTTCTTGTTTGTGTGCTCGAACTCCAGGTTTGTCTGGGCTCATGCAACCCATTTTGTTTTGTGACGCTGGACGTCCATGTTACCAACTAGTTAGCTGCGTCTGTCTCTCCTGCTCATATAATCCGATTCTTACGTAAGCAATTTAATAACAATGAATATAAAGCGATTTAAGATTAAATTATAACACGTACGTATTAAAATGTTTACTTGACACCACCGATCATTTTTTTGAAGAGGCACAGATTTTAGAGGTTGTGACACTTGCATCACTTAAACAGAGCCACCGGTTTATCACCCAGCTGTCAGGAGGGAGTTTAAGGTTAGAAGTTAGGATGGAATGTAAAACATTGACTATGATAAAACTATTAACTTTTATTTGTTTTCTAGCTTAAAGTGTTTACGTCTTTTGTATAGTGACGAGTAATTGAAACTAATCTTTTATGTAAATCATTACATTTTAATTAAGAAAAAATAAATTGCTGTTGTCACTTGAGTTTTTGATAGTGATGCCAATCTGTTTCTTTACAGAGAGGAAAAACAATGATCATGGTCCCAGGAGGGAGTTTGATTTTGCACCGCGTTCTCAAATTTTAAGGTAAGTTTATTTGTTGGTTATTTTCTTTGTTGGTTATTCTAAAAGCTTTCTACGTTCTCTTAGCTTGAAGAACATGGTTGTGAATTTAAAAAGAGTACTACAAGGTGGTAGCCAATAGCCCAAAAACAAATTTCATGGTTCCCTTGATGTTAATAAGCAAAAGCATTGTTGCACATGTTAGTGAGCTGTCCTAATATGTAGATTTGTAACTTTTGGCATGGCAAGAGCATTTTGATGGCTGAATAATATTTGCATTGTTAAACACTTGATTAATTGGTTTGTCACATTTAATTTTACTAGTCATTAGTAGTTGCTGTACTAGCCATTTGTTAAAATGTGAACCTATACAAATTTGAGTTTTTACTGATAACATAGTATGAAGTGGCATTATTGTGACATACAGTAATCTTTTTGGCAGATGTTTTCAAAGGCAATGTGTGTGAGTTTTTACTGATCTCCTGGTTAATAACAAGTGCATTTAAATATTCAAATTTATAAACAGACCTTGACAAATGATCAGTTACAAAGCAGCGTTCCATGTTAAATACAAGCTAGTCTATTGACAATTGACTTAATGTTTATTGAAATATCTTTACATTTGTGTCTGTTAAACCATGTACCTTGTTGCAAGTAGAGCAAAATGATGTTGGGAATGTTGTCATGGACCTGGTGTCTGGTAGAGACAAAGCAGACCGCTTTTGTGTAGATTTTCTGGGTTATGCTTGGTTTTGGATTGTGAACATTTAGACAGGATCAAGGCAAGTTGGTGTTTTTCAGTTGATTCAAGACAGTGGTCTAGCAAAGTATCTCCTCAACTTCTTGTTAACATCAAAAGTAACATTGTTTCTCTTATTCTTTTGTGGACATTGTGAAAAAATTACCATGCTTACAAGCTTTACTGGTATAAATGCATGTTTACACATCAAGTCTTGTGGCTATACTGTTCATTTTGTATATGTATTTTAATGTTAATAGTATGGTCTTGTTTACTTCCATTGTCATTGCTTTACTGTCTGGCTACGCTGGAAACGTCAAAGCTTAAACGTTTTTATGACCCTCGTTAACACAGTCCAATGTCGATAAGTTTAGCAACAGTAATTTGGAGAGCTGTGCTCAACTTAATGTTCAGACAAAATGTATTGTTATAAAATTTTACCTAACAGCGATTCAGATATAATAATTTTGTTTGTTGCTTCAACTGTATATACATATATAATTGGAAACTAAAGATGATTTAAATTGGTGGGCAAGAAACCGGAGCTAACAGTTAAGGTGGCACAATGGACGAAAAGCACAGTACCACGTTTAAAAATTGAACGCATTGTTTTCTATGCATGTACACATTAGCGGAGTGCCACGTCCAGACTCCAAATAGCGGCATGTGTACACTCAGAAAAAAATGTGTTCGATTTTTATAGATGTGGCACGTTGCTATGCTTCTTGTCTTTACTGTCTTTAATGTATTGTAACAGTTACTGTTTTTAATGTAAAAGTAACTTAAACATAGAACAAATAAAATTTGTTTGGACAATTTAGCCAATAATTCACACACACAATGTATGTTAAATTTTATTTAGGACAAACCGGCAAATTAAATGGTTAAGGTGGCTCTGCAGCATGTTGACAATAGGGCAGGGTATAAGTCAACTGAAGCGTGTCGTGATCCAGTAAATTTGACATTTCCATTGTAGGCAGCCTCAGTGATTTATATCGAGAGAAATTTGCTTTTGTTGTGGCCCCCTCGTGGTGTGGAAAAGATATAGGGGACGAGTCAGTTATATCCTTGTTAATTCAGAATAACTTGAGAATAAAGATATTTTGACTATTAAAATTTGGAGAAAGTTTTAGTCTTAGTCCCCTGTATATTCATTTTTTAATATTACATTATAATCATTTCATTGTGTTCTTAAAAGGTTTGCTGAAAGCTGGGTTGTGCCTGTGGTATTGCTGAAATATTTTGTTGCTTTTTTTAATCGGTTAAGGCTATTGCATTTTGTCTATTAAACAAAGAAAAATGGTTGTGCTTCACAGTACAAGTGCCATGAAGTTGTGTTGGTAAAGTGATATTCCACTTATGATTGTGAATAACTATATGGCAACTGTTTCCTGACAAAAGGTCTTGCAGTCATTGTGATTTTGGACACTGGTGCTAATATGGGATCTAGTCCAATTTTACCATGTTGCGTAGTTATACTTTTTGGCGTTGGAGTGGTACAAATTGGGTTTCTCTAGTAGGTTCTATTTAGACGAATAGGAGAAGAATAGTGTAGTAGATCTGGAAGCGAAGCCAGAAGTTTTATTTTTAAGTGCATTGCAGAAGTTTCCTTTGTTCCCTCTTTTTGTGCGATAATGAGTAAGGAAAAAGCATGTAGTAAGTGTAGCACCCTTACCTTCCTTCATTCCTACTTTCTGCTGTATGTGATTACTGGAGCAGTACCTATCTAGTATCTAGATTTACACAAAGTTCTAGTCTGCATGGTTTATTGTCTGCCATGGAAGAGTAAGGGTAAAAAAATTTTAGGTTATGACTCATTATGATTAGGTTCTTTCTGAAAAGGCATTGTGAGCCTGATTTGTGGCTTTTGAAGGAACATTATCCCTCAACAATTTGCTAGTGTCAGATTGAGTCGGTGCCCAATAAGGAACAGTTCCATGTGTTTTCACTGATAAAAAGTAGTGTAGTTGATGGCAAAGTGCTGTATTACTGTGTAAAAATGCTGATGCTTACCAAGTGTGCCACACATGTCCTGAAAATTTTGATCACCTCATGGTAAAGGAATGGGTCATGAGCCAAACTAATATATTCTGCTTCAAATAAACTTTTGCCAAAAATGATTTTTGTCATTATAGTTAGTTTTCACTTGTATGTTCAGGTGTTTTTTTTCTAGGTTTTAGTTTTAGATGAGATAAAACAAGGTGTGATGACATGAGTTATTTGATTTTTTTTTGAGAACCTTTGGGAGGAGATTGAAGCTTAACCTTTTAATTTTCTATAACTGTGTTTGCGATTGAGTCTGTTGGAAATATGGGAGCAATGATGGGTGGAACCTTGGTATCGTGGCTCCACCTCATAATCACTGCTGTGCAGACTTGGGCGCCAAATGAAGTCAACAGCACAAGGTGTCAGTGGTAATTTCTGGGACATTTAGGCTTGATTTTTCTAGAAGGAAATAAAGGCACTTTATCCATCTTTGCTTACGGTCTATGGTGCTGCTTCCAAACATCCTAAAAGATAGAATCTATCCTTCTTGTTTCTCCTAGTTTTGTTCTGTCTTGACATTATTTGCTCTAATCTGACTTTATTCCATTCCTGTGATGTTACTGGATCCTGGCTCAAGATCTGCAGGTGTGAAGGCAGACAGGGTTATTTATTGTTTGCTTTTTCCAGTTTGCATTTTCTTCAGTGGAAATTTACAGAATAGTGTATTGGGCATCTTTTACATTTAGCACCAGATTTGTTGGCAGAACACCATGCTCTTGTCAGGGTGACTGCCTTTCTATAAATAGACTTGGTTGGTAAGGAGCTTTACTATAGCAATGTCATTGAAACACTTGTGTTTATTTAACTGTTTGTAGCCCTGTGGTAAAGAGCAGTTTTACAATGATTGGTCAAAATTGAGTTGTTTTTATCTAAAAGAGTTTACCCTGAAATGTGGAACAGACCCCAAAGACTGAATTGATACATATACACAGCTTTAGATGTGGCATCATGTAAAGGTCTGTTTGCATTAACCAGGCATTTATCTCCAGGTATTGGTACAATGTCCAATCAGCGTGCTCAATCACTCACTGCTATGTATAAATTCAGGAGTGTCAGTCTGCAATCCTGGAAGGCCACTGTCTAAGTTTAGGTCTAACCCTGCTTGAGTGGACCTTGGTGAAAGAGGACCCATGTTCTGTACCTGTTTTAATATGTGAATATTATAAAGAAGAGTTTTCTTTATCTTTATCTAGCCTTTGAGACAATATTAGAATGTTGCATGGCATTAAATGATCATTCAAACTATTGGTTTGTTTATTGTACTGTTAACTGTGTTGTTGGCCCTGGTGTTGGTGGGTTAGTTGTGCCTTAGGGCCAATTTTACTGCATCAAGATTTCATTGTACCTTCTGCAATGCTATAGTGGTCATAGCCACCTGATACAGCAGTGTAACTATGTAGTGTGCCTTCACGGACCCCAACAGTTGTTTGCTTTAAACAGAGGCCTTCCCCCAAAATGCACAGCAAATTTACCCTCCCATTGCCTTGATTGGTTCAAACCATCTTCTGCAGTAAACCTATGGTTTCTGTTGTTGTTTTGATGGTAGTAGTAACTAGTGCTTTGTATTTGGAGAACAACACGGACACCACTGAAGAACTAGAAATGCAAATAACGGTGAAGAGGCTTTGCCGTAGGTTCGTCGAATCATATTAGACCCTTTCTAGTCTGTCATGATGTTGACTGTATCACAGTCCTTATGTTATCAACATCACTTCAAATTAAAAACTTAAACTTTGTTGGTCTGTCTTGGTCTAATTTGCAGCTGCAGTTTTATACTAAATCAAACTTTTTTTAACCCTTCTCATAAAAAAGATCTCTAATGTTTTCAGCATTATTTTGGCAAAGTGTGTCACTCAAAATTAGTCACCCCTGCTCCCACTCCTACTCCTGCTACCAACCCGCTTTGGCTCTGTGCTTCACATGCATGCATGGGCGTGCTGCAAAGTTTTGCCACTAGTTTTGCCACTATTTTTCACTAGACAAATGTCACCAGTACTGCCTAGCAAGCAAAAGGTCTTCCTTTACCAGTGCTTGTTTGTAAATATGCACATAGTTTAACCTTCTCAGTTTAGTGGAAGATACTGCTGGTTAATGTAATACTTATGGGTCGCATCATGTAAATATTTGTGAGAATGACTATTGGGCCTTCAGTTGTGTAAAATACAGTCTGTGACAGAGTAGGAGCGAAACCGATCTAAAGTGCCAGCACTAGTCTAAATACAAATACGTCATATGCAACGAATGTTGCACGAATATGCAACGTCCAGTGCATCCAGAACATGCAATCATACAGTGCCATAGTCTTACAAAACTGCATAGAAATTGCAGTTGCAAATCTGGCATAGCTGAGCAGACCTGTTTACTGCACAACCCTTTATATGCAGAGTACAAAACCTGCATGACTTGTTTAGAAACAGGCTGTTAATATATTAATTTTACCTTTTGAGATAAATTTTGTATATGCAAATGCAACTGTATATGATATACATATATACATCTATTTGAGCTATGGTTATTTTGTGTGTGATGAAATGCAATTATTGTTTTTTTCCAAAAACAAATAGTTCTACAGTTTTGATTAGGTGAACCTGTGCTACCCTCATGCCCTTATATGGCCTTGCACCTGACTAGAACTTTAGGTCATGGTTGTGACCCAATGCCTTCCATAATGTTTAAGACTTTTCCTGTGTACTCCACATATTTGTAATCAAACTATTCTCGGATCCTCTTAAGGTTTTTCTTTAGCATATAACAGACATGCTTATTTAGGTTTGGATCAGGTGATTGACTTTGCCATTTAGGAATTTTCCAGTTTAAAATTTTCCATTTATTAAAAAACTCTTGTTGCTTTAGCAGTGTGTTTTAGAGCATTTTCTGAATTTCATTTTGTGAATGATAGCTCCGTAGTTTTAAGGCACTTGCTTGAATTTGTGCAAATTGATTTTGCTGCTACTGTCATCAGTGAAGATGAGTGAGCCAGTACTTTTGCCTCTTATTTGCTCCTGCCATCGCTCTGATACAAATTAATATTGGTCTAAATTGCTCATAAGCCTCTCTCTCAAGCAACTCTGGTTGCTTTTATTTATTTCTTGTCATGTTCTTTTTGTCCTACTGTCCTATCATCCCTATCATACCTATCATCCCGTTTTTCCTGGTTAAACTGTGGTTTGCATATTTATTCCTGTCTCTTGAAGAGTGTTCCTGTTTGTGGCTAGTTTTTAATGAGAATTGTGTAAGTGCTGTGTTACTTAACTGCCCAGGAGCAGGTTAGATGTGACTATGGTACTATGGGGACACCTGTGGCCTAATGGTTAGAGAGAAGAACTTGTATACAGAAGGTTGCTGGTTTGATTCCCAATGCTGACAGGAAACAATGAGGTGGCCTTAAACAAGGTGCTGTTTAAGCTTTGCAAAGTGTGTGTTAACTAACTGAATGGGTTAAACGTAGGGAACAAATTCTGAGCATGGGCCATCATACTTGGTTAAATGGCAGTAAACTCAGAAGAAAGCTATCCACATTTGTGGTATTGTTGGGTTGGCACAAAGTTAGTTGAAACTTGTCTGGCTAGACACCACCTTGCTTTGCCTTAGGTCAAGGGAATGAGAAAGTTGCCAAGGTACTGTGCCAACATTTCTTTTTCTTTTCTGGGTTATGGTACCATAGTTGTTAAATATCAATAATTTGAACCAACCAGAATGCATACTTGTAAACTGTTTTTGTGAGTCCTTACAACTGTACTTGCAGTCTTGTTTACTAAATATATCATATTCTGTGGCATGTACTTTTTAGGTAATATGTTATATAATCAATACAATACAATAATATAATGATGGGTTTAATTTAAAGTTGTGTTTTACAAATCAAAACTGAGATGAGTGATTTGTGCACAGTTTGGTATTTGTCCATTCTAATGTTATGGTTTATTTTTTTAATAAATGGATGCAATTGCTAATAAAAAGGTGTAGCCACTTTTAAATGTCCTAAGTGTCTCCATTGCTTACTTGGGTTATCTGGTCTTCATCTAAAACACAATTGACCAATGCCTCTGACAGTTGTACTATTCAAAGATGTATCAAAGATATTGAGTAATTACAAAAATGGCACAAGGATTAGGGATGTAATGTGTAAATGTGAGATTATAATTTATGTATGTAGATTAGTTTATGTGGATTTGTATTTGTGAGTCTGATGGCTTAAGGGATGAAACTGTCATGCAGTCTGACTGTGAGGGCCCGAATACTTCTGTATCTCTCCCAGATAGCATAAGAGTGAAGAGTTTATTTAAGGGTGGGTGTGGGGTGTGCAGTGCAGTGGTGGCTTTGTGGATGCAGTGCGTGGTGTAAATATCTGGATGATAGGAATAGAGTCCCCAATGATCTTGCCATCTGTTACTTTCTCCATACTTTCCAGGGTCTTCGGATCAGAGATTGTACAATTCCCAAACCAGACAGTGATACAGCTGGTCAGAATGCTCTCAGTAGTTCCACTGTAAAATGTGCTGAGGATGGACTTTCACCTGGCCTTTGCAGAAAGTAGAGACTCTGCTGGGCTTTCTTTGCGATTGAGCTGGTATTAAGGCAACAGATCAGGTTCTCTGCCAGGTGAACACCAAGAAATTTTGTGCTCTTACTGATCTCCATGGGAAGTGGTCAGTGTTCAGCAGAGAATGTTTTTCACAAACTCTCCCTAAGTCAACAATCATCTCTCGTTTTGTTGTTTATGTTCAGGGAAAGGTTGTTTACTTTGCACCAGCCTGTTAATCGACGCATCTCCTCTCTGTACCCTGACTTGTTGCCTTTGCTGATGGTCCAAAAAAATATGACCACATAACTCTAATTTTGTCTTCAATACATATGCCAGTTGGTCCAGCAGCCTTCCGCAGATCAACTTTGTGTAGTCTTCCTCATGTCAGCTGTGATGAAGTGCAGTACCTGTTCAGTGAGAGGTGGGGTAGTCTTCCTCGCTGCCATGTCATTCCGTTGTTCCAAATTTGCATAGATGTTCAGCGCCTTTGGGAGAGAAGTTCTTTTGGCCTGTAGTTAGTGATGGCTTGGGTACCCTGCCACATGTGTTGTGTGTCACCACTGTTTCTGAAATGACTGTGGATGTTTTTGGACATGTCCGCTTTGCTTCCTTGATGACCTGGAACAGTTTGGCCCTCAATGTTCTTGGAGCATCTTTTGTCCTCAGCAGCGCATCCACTTCTGCAGTCATCCACAGTTTCTGGTTGGAGTGTGTAGTGATAAGCTTGGGGTCTGTGATGTCATTGATGCATTTGCTGATATAGCTGGTCACTGAAGCTGTGTATTACTTTAGGTTAGTAGAGTCACTAGTTGTTGCAGCCTCCCTGAACATGTGCAAGTCAGTGTGACAAAGAGTCCGTCAGGGTGTACGCTTTGCAGTTTGCCCTGTACAGTTTGTCTTTGAGTTGCCGTTATGGGGAATGTACACTCCAATAATGAGTGTTATGTATTAGTAGAGCAATCAGATCTGTCTATAATTGACTTAATTTCAAAGAGTTTGCAAACTTTTTCTCGCAACTGTATTCTTCAAATTGTATTCCATTTGTGAAAGCAAGATAGATATCAATATGAAGAAGTAATTGATGTGTTTGAAATGAATTTTTCATTTTTGTGCAGGTCTTTGGACAAATCATCTATAATGTTCCTACTGATATGTAGTGGATAGAGTATGGTAAGCATTTTATTTTCTGTTCTGTTTAATTTTATTTCCTGTTCTATTTAAGTTATGTACATGACTATTTTATGGTAATCACATGAAAATTTGTCTTTCAGAGTTTGACAACTAGTCCTTGGACCTCTAGAAGAACACCACAATGGCTCAGGGATGGAAACCACTGTAGCAAGCCTTGACTTGATCTAACTTGGTGCTTAAATTTCTGAATTAATTATGGAGTCTGATGGAATGCCAATGGATTCCGAGGAGAGCTTTGCTCATGATATTGAACAGTTAATTGAAAAAGAGAACCTTGTAAGCATGATGGATTTGCAAGACATTTCTGAATCTGACATAAATGCTTTGAATACAGACCCAGATTCTCTGCAGAACACATGCTATGAATCATCCTGGCAAGAAGTAATTAGTTCAACAGAGGCAGAGGATAAAGAAGAATGTAATGGTAGCATGACACCATGTAACTTGCTTAACCCGGGAGAGGTTGAATCTATGTTGGCGGCGCATTCTGACGACACAGTATTGAAACCTGCTTTTTTGACAAATGACAGTGTTGTGGATTATTCATATATTAACAGCTGCTCTGAACCTGAAACAAATCTTGACTGTGATTTGAGTTCTTCTATTGAAGTTAATCTAGGTGACAACCAGCAGGGTCAGTTCTCAGAGGATGTGCACCAAAATTCAAAGACAATGCACTTTTCTGAAGCTGATGTCTGCATTGAATCTGGGGAAGCAAATATCAATAAAACAAGTGAACAGCAGGACACTGTTGGAAGTACATTTCCAGTTATCGTGGATGAGAGAAAAGGAGAAAATGAAAACCATGAGGGTACTGATTGGAGAGATGTATCACTTCCCACAAATGTTGAGGTTCAGTGTGCCAGTCAATGCATGGATGATTTAAATGGTGTGGAACCTTTGTCTAAAGATGGACACACTGAGGAATGTGACATTCTTGATCACAATGCAGAATGTTCTTTGGATCAGCCCATGGTTCATTGTGAAGATCTTGATTCATTGCAAGAAGGTTACAATTGTCCCTTGAATAATACAAATACTGAGGCCTGTATTTCTAATGAAGATAAAAATAATTGTTCAACCATAGATTCACTAGGTGTCTGCCAGTTGGAAAGGAAATCAGATCCTGAAAATACATCCCTGAAACCTGGATTTGAAGAGTCAATTGAGGTACCTAATTATGGAAAAGATTCACTTGGACACTGTCAGTTGGAAGAACAAGAAACACAAAACACATTCTCAAATCCTGAAATTAAGGAAGCATGTGGAATATCTGGTTATGAAAAGTCACCTCAGTTGGACACCCAGAAATGCTCAGCTTTCAATGATGAACAAGTGGTAGAACGGAGTAGCTTTGGATTCCTTGAATCTTGTTTTGGTTTAAAAAGCACAGATCAGAACATTGAGGAAAGCATGGAACATGCACAAGTAAGCCAATGTGAAACTGTTTTTCCAATTGTTGAGAATAAGACACAAATCCCCAAGTACAATTTGTTTAATCACACTGAATCACCAGTTCTTATACAAGCTGCTTTTGAATCCAACAGTGTTCAGATGGATGTGGAAACCAATGCACCGAACGACTCACCAGTACTCGGTTCTTGCCAGACATCTAAGACGTTTCTACCTTCCAGTCAGCCAAATCTCTTGACTGAAAATGGCACTTTTACAAGCAGAGTTTCATCTTTTAAGACCCAAAAAAGAAAACTTCAGCCTGTTGTTCTCCTTAAGACAACGAAACGCAGTACATGTGATGGGAAGAATTACCATTGTTTTAAATGCCAAGAGTCCACACAAGCTTTAGATGAGCTAATTGAACACTGCCATTCCATTCATTCTTTGCACAAGGTTCAATATTGTAACACATGTGAATGCTATGTCCCTAGTGACACATTGGCTGGACATTACTGTGGAGGATTTAAACTTAAGGATAACTTCAATTCTTCACTGGTATTCTCCAAAACCCTGATTGAAGAGAAACCAAAGTTTATATGTAGGTACTGTGGGAAATCCTTTGTTCGTCAAGTGTATTATGAGGAACACGAGTTGAGGCACAGAGTTTTTACAAATCATAGATGTGATCGTTGTGGATTGTACTTTCCTAATGCTCAAAAACTTCGACGGCACAAAGTGAAAGCAAACTGCCCACATTTGATCCTGGAACCTTTTCTGGAGACTGTAGAAGATTCAAAATCCGCTTTCACAAAGCCAGAAATGGAAGAGATGACATTCAACACAGATGGCTCCAGCATAGAACTCCGTGATTGCTATGTGAAACTTGTTGATGTATGCAAGAAGAAACAGTCACCAGAAGAAATGGATTGCAAGTTTTGTAGAAAGAGTTTCAAGTTCAGAGCACAGCTAAAATCACACCTTATATCACACTCAGCTGAGAAGCCCTTCAAGTGTGAGAACTGTGAAAAAGATTTCAAATATTCCTGGAATCTTAACAAACATAAAAGGGAGTCATGTCCTCAAAGTATTGTTCCACCAAAAATATCTTCAGTTCCTGGTAGGAAATTCCCAGCAAAGTTCAGATGCCCAATTTGTTTTCATTTGTTCAAGTACTCTTACAATCGGACACGACATTTGCGTGAACAGTGTCTCAAAGAATACATGCGAAAAGGCAAAGGAAAAATTGGTATGAAGTATCGGTGTCCTTTGTGTAATGAAATATTTACTTTGGCCAGTAACCGAAATAGACACATAAAGAACACTTGTATTAAGTTTAAAATGTATACAGCCAAAGGGCATGTGAAAGGAAGAAAAGAGCTTGAGGAACAGACCGCAACTAAGAATAAGGACAAAGACTCCCCGCCGATTCAGCCTATACAGCATGTGGCAAAATGTTACCAATGCACTTTTTGTCCAGCTAGGTATACAAGCAAATCTGGTTTCTACAGCCATCTAGCAAAGCATAAATTGCTTGTAAATACCAAACAGGCAATTAAATACAAACATAATGCTGTTGATTTAAAAAGTACAAGCCAGGAATCTGCTGACAAGAATAGAAGTGCTCCGGTTACTTGTCGCTACTGTGAAAGAGTCTTCAGTTCACTTCACTTATTAAGAAGGCACTTGCATCTTCATAAAGGAAACAGACCTTTTCGCTGTTTAGAGTGTGGTAAGAATTTTGCAGCGTATGCACATTTAATGGCTCACAAAAATGTCCATAAGCGGAAAATACAGTGTGCAGTCTGTCGGGAAGTTTTGCCATCTATTGGAGATTTGTTAAAACATAGACAGTCCCATCCAAAAAGAGGCATGCTTAAGTGTCCTGACTGCCCAATGCAGTTTAAGTTTCCTGTGTTTCTTCTTCGGCATGTGGCTGGGCATGAGAGAAGACGCAAACTTCAGACACTTCCACAGCAAGTGCAACAGATTTACAAAGAGGACTTCACATGTGCTGTTTGCCAACAAACTTTTGCAGATTTAAAGGCGCTTAGAGAACATTGTTTAAGTCACATGCCAGAGCGTTCTGTATCCACATGTCAGTTCTGCAGACGTCATTTCGCAAATCGAACTGCACTGATTCGTCACATCCGTCTTCACACTGGTGAAAAGCCATTTCCATGTCTAAACTGTGGAAGGCACTTCCACAGACAAGAAGCTGTTAAAGTGCATCAGGAGAAATGTAAAGGGCTGCAACAATTGCCTGTATTGCAGAAGTCAAATGTTAAACAAATGCAGGCCAAAGACACTGCAGGCATTGCACCAGACAAAGCCTTCAAACCCCACCATTGCTCATACTGCCCACATTCATTTCGTTTTCCCAATAATTTGAAACTCCATGAACGAGCCCACTTAGCAAAAACAGTTTTACCTTGTTCAAAGTGTGGGAAATTTTACAGGAAAAGAAAATTTAAAGCTCATGAAAGAATCTGCAATGGCAAAGAGCTTCCTGCTTGTCGAAAATGTGGGAGAACTTTCAGCAGACAAAACTACAGAAATGGTCACGAAAAATACTGCCAGGGGGCAGTATCAAAAATAACTGGAAAAAATGGAAAAATGAAGCAGCAATGTCCACAATGCTTTAAATCTTTTAGATCAAGAAGCTTCCTCCTGAGACATCTTTCTTTTCATTCAAGAGAAAAGCCATATGCATGCATGCGTTGTGGACAGAAATATGACAGCCAGCATCGTTCCTTACAGCATGAGGCTTTTTGTGATGGTGTGTCCAAGGAACATACATTGGAAAATTTAAGTGCAACTGCTGTGTCCATTGAACGTGAATTGGAAAATTTAACTGCATCAGATGTGTCCAAGGAACATAAATCGGAAGATTTAAGTGCAACAAATGTGTCTAATGAACATAAATCAGAAACTTTAAGTGCAACAGGTATGTCCAAGGAATGTACATTGGAAAATTTAAATGCAACAGGTGTGTCCAAGGAATGTACACTGGAAAATTTAAATGCAGCAGGTGTATCCAAGGAATGTACACTGGAAAATTTAAGTGCAGCAGATGTGTCCAAGGAATGTACACCGGAACCTTCTAATGCAGCAGAAGAAACAAAGTCCATGTTTGCTGAACAAAAGAATGAGAAGGAGGCTGAGGTGGGAGAAAATAATGGTGAATTAAAGTGCAAATTTTGCACAAAATCATTTTCAAGACCAAGAAGTCTACGATACCACATTCTTACTCATACAGAGGTCAAGCCATATCGGTGCAAAACCTGTGAAGGCTGTTTCTCACGCTATGATCATTTGAAAGTACACCAGAATCGCTGCAGAGGAAAACGGCGACTCGAGGTGCAAAATGTGAAGATAGCCAGTGTGAGTACAGACTGCCAAAAGGAAATTCAACAAGAAAATGAGTTGCAGTGCAAATTTTGCTCAAAACAGTTGTCCACCCCAAGCGACTTGAAGCGTCATATGTCCATGCTGCATATTACCAATAAACCTTTTCCCTGCAAACGATGTGGTAACACTTACAGTTCTAAAAAGACTTTGAGACGACATAACCTCAAGGTCAGATGCAAGAAGGTTGTAAAGGAAAGTGTGCAGTCAGCCAAGAACAATGATGAAAGCCAACCATGCAGAGAAACATCTAAACTTCTTCAACGGATACAGGTGCACTACATGAATAAATTCAAACATCAATGTGAGTATTGCCCTCGTCGTTTTAAACTGGCTGGACAACTGAAGGTGCATACACGTCTTCATACAGGAGAAAAACCTTATGGCTGTGCCAGTTGTGGGGAGCGTTTCATAAGAACAGACTACTTGAAAAGGCACTTGGTTAAATGCAGTGGAAAGTCAGAACGCCAAGAACAAGTTCTTTGTGACAAGTGTGGGGACCTGTTTACCCAGGATGCGTTGATTATACATCAAAAGACCTGTGTCATCAGCTCAAAATCACCTGGATCCACTAAGGAGGTTAACAAAGACAGCCCACCCAAGGTAAAAGGTTTCTCTTGTGGTAATTGTAGTGACCGTTTTTTGTTGTTCTCACAGCTCCAGCAACATTTATTAATAAAGCATAGATCTAATCAGGGGTCAGATAGTGATAAACAGCAACTGGATATATTCAAGCAAGAACCAATGGATGAGGGATGTGGACAGAACCAACCAAGTAGCAATTGGCTACCTGCAAATGAGCAACATAAGAATTTAAATAAAGTCCTCAACAAACCTCTTAAATGCCCTCATTGCCACATGCATTTTGCTAATACCGCTGGCCTGGGTATGCACATGCGTATTCATACTGGAGTCTACCCATTTTCTTGCAAAAAATGCAATGTTGGATTTTGGACTAAAAAGACAATGGAGAAACACAGGAAAAAGTGTTCCAGTCACACAATTGTCACAAATATTGAATCTGCCACAGAAAGTGGAGGGGAGTTAGAATCTGCTCTAAATGATACAGTGCTTGTAATTAATAAGGATTCTAATACCACAGGAACTGGAGTACTGCAAACGAAGTTCTCATGTAAAGATCAAGAAAATGATTCAGATAAAGGAGACATGCCTGTTAACAAATATCAGTGTTCTGAGTGTAATCAGAGTTTTACAGATGGACTTAGACTCATAAGTCATTTGGAGGAACATGGACGTGAAGATCAGGAGCGAAGATCTGGTGATGTACATCGATGTCATATTTGCAATAGAGTTTTTGGCCAAGCTGGTTTATTGCAAAGGCATGTGAAAACCCAACATCAGTACAAAAAGAAGATTAGCTGCCCAACGTGTTTGAAGAATTTTCGTTGTCCCTCTGATTTGGATCTTCACAGAAACTATCATGACCCCAATCGTCCTTTTGTGTGTAACAAATGTTCATTGAGGTTTTGGACTTCTAAAGCCATGAGCATTCACCAAAGCCTCGTTCATTCAAACAAAGAACAGCCTAACTCAAAAGAATCCACTGTGCAAGGAGAAACTGAGCAACCTGTTTTATACAATTGTCATCTATGTGATAGAGTCTATACAGTAAAAAAGTCATACCTAAAACACTGCAGAATGAAACACAAATCGGATTCAGTCAAAACATTTATTGATAATGGACCAAAGACATCCTCAAGTCAAGAGTCAGATAAGGAAGAATCCAACAGAAATGCATTCTCAAGTCAAGAGTCAGATAAGGATGAATCTAACAGAGATTTTGAAGATGATTATGACAGTGACAACGATTCTGATTCAGCGCCATACTTTCCCTGCCATGTTTGTGGTAAAACTTTCTTAACTTCAGAAAATCTTGAGGATCATCAAAGATGCCATCTTGGTGAAAAACCTTTTGAGTGTGAGGAATGTGGAAAATGCTTTTTCCAGCTAGTAAACCTGCAACAGCATCAGCGAAGCCACAAATCTGAGTTTCAGTGTCAGATGTGTGGCAAGGGTTTTGTCTCCCTCTTTGCCCTACGTAAGCATAAGCAAACACATGTCAGAAAACCACCTCACCGTTGCACAAAGTGTCACCTGAGCTTTACACGCTCAGCTGAACTAGCTGAGCACATGATTACACATCGTGATGAAAATTTTCCCTGTGATCTTTGTGATGAAACCTTCTCCTGCAAAACAAGTCGAGCAGAGCATCGCAAGATGCACACGGATCAAGAGGAGGAGCTTCCTCCTCTAATTCCACCCAGTGAGCCTCAAAATAAGCAAATGTCTTCAGCTGTATCCAGTAGAAGACTTTCATCAGGTAGTGTTGAGCAGTACAAGTATCGTTGTGGAATTTGTCAAGTGAGATTTCCAGATCCTGAACAGCTCTCTGAACATGGATGCAATCCAGCAAAAGAGCGACCATACTCGTGTCCAGAATGTAACAAGCATTTCTTACATGGTTCTCATCTGAAAAAGCATCAGCTTAGCCATCAGTTGTCAGGACGAAATTCCTATCAGTGCAATCGTTGCAGCATGAGTTTCAGCCACCACCATCATTATCTTACTCATTTACGAAGCCATGGAGATAAACAGGCACCTGAAGACACAAATGTTCCTGTCAATGTAAAGATGATACGTGCTGAAAATGCAAAGCGTGACAAAATTTACCAGTGCCCAATATGTCCTGAGAGTTTTTACCAAGCCCTGGAACTAGCAAATCACCTCTCAGTTCATTCCCATATGTGCAGTGTTTGTAATATGACTTTTTCAAAAAAGGAAACTCTGGAGGAGCATGAAAAATGCCATTTGACTGCTGCTACACAGTATGAATGCACTGAATGTGGTAAAAGTTTTCTTGGTAGTGATGCTTTTCGCAAACACCACTGTAGTAATCGTAAGTTGTCATTTTCAGAGAAGCACACCTCAAAACCATTTGTCTCCTCCCCCCTCAAAAAGCAGCATTCTGAGAGGTTATATGAAGCTGGTGATGATGAAGAGGAGGAGGTGGATGTTGGAGAAGACTTCATTATTTGCCCCATCTGTCAAAAACGGTTCTCCTCCAATAGTAGTTTAATGGAACACCATAAAAATCAACATGAAGAGCGTCCATTTAAATGTCTGGTTTGTGCAAAAGGCTTTACAAAGAAAAAGTACCTCACACAGCACCAGCAGATACACAGTGAACGGCCTTACCAGTGTAATGTGTGCCCAGATTCTTTTAAAACGGAAACCGCTCTTGTAACTCACTTTAAAATACACGACACAAAAAGGCAACACCACTGCTCAATATGCAACAAATCCTACCTTACATCTAATGATCTTTCAAAACATCAACGGAAACATCATGAACATCAAAGTTTAAATAAGGACAGCGGAGACTTCCAGTGTGATATGTGCTGTAAATCTTTTAGCATGCTTGATCAGCTGAAACAGCACCAGGAAACCCATGTAGGGCAGGTCGTCTATGAATGCACAGAGTGTGACAAAGCCTTTGCTTTTCCAAGTCTTTTGGAAGAGCATCAGATGACTCATGTTGCTTCTGCAGAATCTCTTCAGCCCCAAACCCCAACACATTTTCCCTGTTAATCAAAGCCCGGTTAATGAGTAAAGGGCATGTTATTGATGGCTAATTTTCCTGCAATGCAGGTTATTCAAACTCATTCAATTTTATGAACGTTGTTGGTTAGCAGATAAACTGTATATACACTGTTACTTTTATAAGCTTTTATCCACTATGACTTTTTTTTTTTACCCTAGTTGTAAAGTCAATGTGTTAATGTTTATACATTCTCTTCTGTTCTACGGTTCTATGAACTGCTCACAATGTTTTTCTGTTTGTATAGCACCCACACAGAGTTGTGTATATTGAATTTGCTATCGACATGAGCTAACAACTTTAGATCAAAAATGCTCCACAGTAAGAATGTATAGCCCCAAATCCTGCATTTATTCAAAATATTGTTGCATTGTTTAAAATAACTTGATGTGTTTTTAAACATCCTTCAAAAACTTAACTTGGTGATGTTAATGTTTCAGATTTCATTCACCGTATTTAGATTTACCTTTTTTATTGAGAAAAGTCTGGCTTGAATAGCTTTGCTCAAAAAAAGCTTTTCATGAATTATCTTTATGAATAACAAATAATATTGTAGACTTTCCCTATACGTTTCAAAGAAAAGTAGTGCTTACATATGGCTAATGAAAACCTGTTTAGTTTTACTTTTGTATTATATAGCAATGTTGAATTTCTTTAAGCAAATAAAACCTTTTCTTCTACTTTGCTGTCATTGTTTGCTCAGTTTCCTTTAAGGTAACATGTCATAATGGACCATATTTTGCATCTAATTAAGGTGGGCTTAAATATAACTTATTATAAAATCAATATTCTTTACATCTGTGTCAGTTTTATATATAAAAAGTATTATGCTACAGGAATGTTTTTATGGGTACAGTTTAAAGGATTTTACTGCTTTGTAAATTTCTTTGTAAAGTTTATAAATTCTCATTAATTTTTAGTGTACTAATTAGTGAATAAGAGTATTGATTCCTGATCAAACATTTTGCCTTTACAGATCATGAGAATCTGTCAAGATTTGTCAGACCCTGAGATAAAAAGTAGTAAATGATTTCCTGTATCTTTCTTATTTTCTTTCAGCATTCTGTAAAGTTGGAGAAGGGGTCATGGAGTCATATCAAAGGTCATTTGATTTAAAACAGCATTGTTGATTATTTCAGAAACTGTCCTTTTATTTCCAGCTGTGCATTGGCTTTTCTTAAAAGCAAGAAGAAAGTCATATGATGTCATAGCTATACCAAACCATACAGAGTTAATCAGTTTTAAAGTGTTTAAGTCAAAACCCTCAGAGGAGTTACAGTTTTAACTGTCCTGTGTTTAAAGATCATTGTTTTTTGAAGAATGATCACATTTGAGATCCTAGTCTGATTTAGGTGTATATTGTTGTGAGGTTGCCCCATCTTTCATGTAAAAATGACAAATACTTGGTAACTGATCAGCTGTGCCTTTAGTTCAGTATGCTTAGCTAATTATACTTTAAAACCAGTTTCTTCTAGAAAATAGGTGATATTTTAGCGTTTTAGTTGCATGACACCTAAATCACGTTCATTATAATTTTGTAGCCCCTGTACTACATTTGTTAGATAAAACACAGTTGTCAATTTCACCAGTCATATCCAGAGAATCGGCCAATTTAAACAATTATGCATTTTACTTGCAAATGCTATTCTATTAATTTTATGCCTTCTTAACCAATTATGCTTATTGAACTTAATTTTATACAGATTCACATTACTTTATATTAGTTAACCGGAAAGCTCTTTGTTCTATTAGTTTGCAGGAAAAGTGATAATTCCTAAATCCAAGCCATGCTTTGCTTTAAATTTAAGAATGTTAACAGATTTCTGTGATATGTTTAGAGGTAGAGTTTAGTTAATGTTATAACCTTTGTATAAAAAGCATTCTTTTTGTCATAAGTCATCACTAATATAGCTTTAGACATGTATGTGTATACAGTTTAGCTATATGTGGACCAAATTTTGAAAATTACAATGAAACATGCCAAAACCTGATTTGTTAGAATATTTTTGGTTACCCCCACCAAAAATTCAACCAAATCAGAAACGTATTATCCTTACAATTGAAGACCACATGATACCCTCAGTAATGAAGTAAAATGAACCTTTGTGCCTTTTTTTTTTTTTTTTTACAGCAGACTCGAAGGATCCCGGTGTCCTCAAAGTCCAATGTTTTCTATACTAAGAGGCATTTTAATTAATGAAGACACCTCTACAAAGTCTAAGTGGTTTACACATCACATGCAACCACGTAACTAAAAATGTAGGGTATGAATTTACATTTTTAGAGGGGAAACAACACGGGTCCCTCACACCAGTTGGTGGCGTTATTTGCATTTTATAGCTTTAATAGAGCGGGGAACAGTAAGCGGTCAAATATACTGCCCTCTACTGCGCACTGTGAAAATGACGCCTTCATAACACCCTGCCTGCAAGATGGTGTTTTGTCATATTTGAAATAACTTAGTGCAATAATTACACACTGATGTGCCAATCGTACTGATCTAAGGTGAGTGTTAGATGGTGCTTTCTTTAAATACTCGTTACTGTTCCTTTATGTTCGTACAAATAATCGTTCGCTGGGGTTTACGTATAAAGGTTGCATGCAATCTGTGCAGACCGCGCGGCATGTGCCGCCTACGCTGTATCTCTATAGAGATGTTTAACAAGCTTTCTAAAAATGCTTTATTCACATTTACAATTTGGAGGCTAATTTTACAGTGAAACGTGTAATCTGATTAGCAAAAGTAGACAGCAGTCAATGTTACGTTTACCATTAGGCGGTATCAAAGGCTCTGCGTTTGATTCACTCGACTTATGATGACGGGTAATGTGCATATAAATGCTGTATTGATTTTGAGTTGTTGTGATGGAGTTTTTTAAAGGAAATATTTAAGAAACGGTACAAAGGGAAGCTTTCAGGCCTCACTGTCGAAGCATGCAATGACCAGTCTACTTTTCTGTCATCCATTGTGACATACATTTAAATGTGTGTTGTTTTAAATGAATGTATTAAACACTGCATTTGAAATTGTAGCGCAACAATATTAACATGCCGGTTTCATAAGATAAGTCATTTAAATACGCAGGAACTAACGGTTGTGTCGATTGTTGTGGCTAGGAAATGAAAATGTATTGTAATGTATTTGATTTGTTCGAGGTGTTAATTTATAAAAATTATTTTTAAAAATGCTGTAAGAAAATATCTGCACGTATTATTTTGCTTTAATTTGAAACTACCACCGAAAATTGCACGGTAACCTTTTTTTATTATTATTTTACTGTAGTAAAATAGTTTAACGGAGTATTTATGATTCAGATGAATAGTAGTTATTCAGTGGCTGACAGTGATTTATGTTTGTTTCTGGTGGTTGCATTTTAAAAGGTCAGTGCTTTTAGGCCTGTAAATGTTACAAACTTACCTGCTTATGTAATTATTGTTATTTGGTGTGTGTGTGTTCAGACATGCAGTGTGAATGGTCACTTTTTACTAGATAGGTTAAATGCACAGATTTGCAGATTGTAAATGCACTAAACAAGTATTAAGTATGGGTTACCTTACATCTAAATCTGTCACTTTCACTTCATTTTTACTATGCCACTAATAGAGTTTATTTGTTTTTTTGTTAGGAAACAAGATCAGAAAAATGCTTGGACTTCAAGAAACAACATCTGCTGGGACTCCAGCCACCAAAACATACAGCTGTGTTGCATGCTCAGCTACTTTTCAGAGTTTGGCATCACTCTTGGTACATCAAGCCTCACATGCGAATGCAGCCTCTCACCAGTCAACGCTATCAACTTGTGTGAACTGTGGAAGCATATTTGCAAGCGCAGATTTGCTTGAGAAACACCACTGCATGGTTTCGCCCACTCCAGCTTCTCAAGAAATGCGTGTTTGTGCCTCTGGTGAGGCTTTTGATGGTATTACTGTTCTTGAGGACCACAGAAAGTTACACAAGCCAGATGCACAGGATGTCTCAAATTTGGATAGGACTCCTAAACCGTTAAGCTCAGAAATGGATGGCAAAACACACTCCAGCCCCCAGCCCTCAGGCCAACTTTCTCCTTGTTTTTCATCAGACTATTCCAGTGAAGAGCCTCTTGTAAAAAGTGCATCTGCTTTTAAAGCTGACCGTTCCAATAAAGAACCCTTTGAAAAAACTTCATCTGCTTCTGAAGCTGACCACACCAATAAAGAACTTCTTGTAAAAGATGCATCTTCTGCTTTTGAAGCTGACTGTTCCTATGAAAAAACACTTGTAGAAAGTGCATCATCTGCTTCTGAAGCTGACTGTTCTAATGAAGAACTTCTTGTAAAAGGTGCATCTTCTGCTTCTGAAGCTGACTGCTCCAATGAAAAAACGCTTGTAGAAAGTTCATCATCTGCTTCCGAAGCTGACCATTCCAATGAAGAACGTCTTGTAAAAGGTGCATCTTCTGCTTTTGAAGCTGACTGTTCCAATGAAGAATGTCTTGTAAAAGGTGCAGCTTCTGAAGCTGACTGTTCCAACGAAGAATGTCTTGTAAAAGGTGCATCTTCTGCTTTTGAAGCTGATCGTTCCATTGAAGAACCCTTTGTAAAAAGTGCATGTTCTACTTCTGAAGCTGACATCAAGATGATTGTATCCACTACAGACTTATCTCTTCCTGTGGAAAGTTCTACTACAAGTGAGCAAGATCAAAGTTTATTAAAACCACATGAGTCCCCCTCATCCCACACTATGACTGAAGAGCAGGAGTCAGTCCTTGAGAAGGAAAGTGATACATTAGATACTTCTATCATGTCGGATCATTCTGTGCAAGATTGTGAGCAATCCGCAGATTCATGTAAAGAATCAACAGCAATTAATAGAAAATCAATCCTGAAGATGCTAGCATCTGCCTACATGAGTCATAGACAACCAGCCCAATTGAAACCAGAACAAACCAAGAGGACCCTGCCCCCCAGAAAAGTTGCACCAAGGGCACCAATGCAGGTGGCAACAGCCATAACAATGCCAAAGACACTGGAGAATCAGTCTAAGACTAATTGTACTGAAAAGGTGCTCCGTCCCTCAAGCACTACTGTAAATGTGAAAACAGGGAATATGTTCTCAAAGAAGAAGAAAATTATATCTGTGATACAAACTTTGTATCCTGTGGTGGTGTTGGAGACTCGTCAAAAGCTTTTAGGCAAGGATAATGTTGAAGGCAGGCATAAGTGTGGACTCTGTCGTAGGGTTTTTCAAGACATTGACAGCTTGATAATGCATCATGCACAACATAAGAAAGAAAGAGTTAAATTCTGTCTTTGTTGTCAACAGTTTGTGATCTGTGGTCCAGAGAATCACATCTGCTTTGGAGCATCTTCTGAAAAACGTCAAAGTTTACCTGTTGGTGGAAATATTTCTCCAAAACCAAACAGCCCTACAACAGAACAGACACAAAAACTGTTCTCCTGTTCTTTGTGCAAGCGTAGCTACATGTGGAAACGCAACCTTAGAAGGCATAAATGTCCAGCTAAAGCCACTCTGGAATGCTTTGCCACTGTAGGCAGCAAAAGTGGTGATAAACAACATGGATTAAAAGATGACTGTAATAGAATTTTGCAAGACCCAAACATAAATCAGGTACCAACACAATACATCAATGTTGCAGTAGGCACAGAGCCAATAAAGACTGAGGAGCAGGTCACACAATCTTCTATAGTGGAGAAAAATGACACAGCGTTGACAATACAATCTCAGTCTCCTGGGCCAGAGGATCAATCTCATTCACCAGAACCCTCTGAGTCCATCAACTTCACACCAAATGAATCAGCAAATACTGAACAAAATGCTGAATTACCAACCAGCGAAGTTGGAATGGAAACAGAAGACAAAGATAAATTTGAAAAGCAGTGGACTATGCCATTGGATGATGCTGAAATTGATGTACTAATAGATGTAGATCAAGAGGACTTGGATAATGATGACATTTTGGAAGACATGGTTAAAGAAGACCATGATGAAGATGAAGACGAAGATGAGGATGTTGTCATTGTAGAACCTCCCGAGGACATGAAGTCACTATTACCTAGTGATAGCTTTCAGGTACATGTGACCGATGAAGGTCTAAAGCGGTTTGTTTGCGCTGGATGCCAGAGAAGCTATTCCCGTCGTTTTACTCTAATTCAGCACTTAAAGATTTGTGTGGCAAGCAAGTTAAAACAGCAACATCGTTTTGTGAATACATCATCTAGCGTTCCTGGACCTGTTAAGAAGTTTCCATGTCCTCAGTGTGACAAGTTCTTTAGCCGCAAAGACAATATGAATATGCACAGAAGAAAATGCCATGCAACAAACACTACTTCCCTAGTATGTCCTAGAACAGTGGACAGCAAAACACCACCAGCTCAGGAAAACTTATTTGTCTTGTCACCATCTACAGAAACTCCAACAGTCAGACAGGAGAGCAATCGAAATAGTAGCAACAGCTGGGGAATTATGTCACTGCCATCAGTGCTCCCAAGAAGAGTGACTTGTGAATGTGGATCCTCTTTCACTTGTCCTAGACTTCTCTTTGAGCATCTGCAACTTCATGCACAGGAGTCCTACATTTGTCCACACTGTGGTGAGAACTTGCAGTCATGGATGGATTTTGAAGCACATCAACAATTGCACGGGCAGACTCAAGGCCAGCAGAGTGAGCAGAGAGGGCCACAGCTGCACCCTAGTTCGTTTTCCCAGGTGACCCAATCACATGTTCTTACTCAGCAGCAACCTCATTCATTTTTCCAGGTGACCCAATCGCATGTTTCAACGCAGCAGCAACCTCGTTTGTTTTCTCAGGTGGTACAATCACACGTTCCAATGGGGCCGCAACAATCTCCAGATTTTCAGCCATCAGCACTTAAATTTAATGAACCGCCATCTGCACCCCATCCACCACAGAATTTGAACCACAGACAATATCCAGAAAGAGTAACGTGCCATAGATGTAAAAAGACTTTTGCACGCCGCCGTTCCTTGTTAAGACATCTGCGGTTGAGTTGCAGAGGGGGTGATGCTACAGGTCAGAGAAAACCCCCAGTTCACATTCAGAGCAATACCTTTAAACCCACTTTTAAACCTATTCGTTGCCCAGTGTGTGTGCGTTGGTTTAGTTGTGTAGATGGACTAAAGAGACACCTTGTCTCACATAGCAGGCAACCTGTTTTGTCATGTCAACTGTGTGGCCATAACTGTTCCAGTTTTCAGGAACTTGAGGATCATAAACAAAATGTTCATGATATAAACCGTACAATTGTACCAGCAGAGGAAAAACGGGAACAAGTTTGCACAGCAGCAGGTCCACAAAGCACCCCAACTGATTTTCAGTGTCACGTCTGCCATCGTTACTATCCAAAGCTTCAGTCATTGAAAGATCATGTGAGAAAAGTTCATCGGCTAAAACCGTCAGAACACATTAATTTGAACACCGCAGACCCAAACCGCTCTGGTCAGTTTCAGTGTCAGATCTGCATGCGCACTTACCCTAGCATAAAATCTTTAAAAAACCACAGAAGAAGAGTGCATCATATTGTAGGTGGTGTGTTCAGAGTGCATCACATTGTAGGCGGTGTGTTCCAGCCAGCAAAGGTAACAGAGCAAAATCGCAATCTGTTTCAGTGTCAGATATGTGGACGCAGCTATCCAGATATTGGGTCCCTCCGAAACCACAGAAGGAGGGTCCATCGTATCCTTGGAGGTCTTGAGCATTTGAAGGGAATTGCTCAGCAAAGCCAACACAATGAGTACAAGTGTCAAATTTGCCAGCGCAACTATCCTGATTTATTGTCTTTAAAAAATCACAGGAGAAGAGTTCATCACATTTTAGGGCCGGTCACTGAAACAACAACGAATGATGCAGTAGATGCTGTGGCACAGAAACAGTCAGATTCACAGACTTACCTGTGAATACAGCTAGGGCAGTTTTTTAAGTGTTCAAGCATGAGGTGATCAAAGAAGGTGAAGATTACTGCTTGCCCTCACTTTATTGTTATATACTACTTTTAGATGGGAATGCTGAAAATCTGTACATTATCTGTAAATCATTTGTACATTATTCCTAACATATAAGGACAGCACCTATTGGAACACTATAATGGAAAAACTAAGTAGTTGTAAAAAGATTTCAAAGTGCATTTCAAATTGTTTAAATAATAGTTTAATTGTTTAATTATTGTTTTATGTCTATTAGTGTAATAGTTCAATGGCTTTGTCAATATTACTTTCTTTTTCTCAGTTTTTTATGGTGTTGCCTGTACAGATGTTATTTTGTCACTACATGTGAAGGACTCCAAACAGAAAAGTATTTGGAATACACTGTAAAAACTGTTAAATAGCACTGTAGTTGTTTGCTTTTCTTAGGCAGGCGTTCTGTGTTGTTGGTGTTTTGTAAATAATACGTTTGATTATGTTGTATTAATGTTGCATCATTAAACAATAATGACACGTTTCTAAACCTCCACAAAACTAGTGGTTCTTAAAAATCTTGTGAACATGATTTTCATGATTACCTTACTTTATGATTACCTTTATGTAATTTTACACATGAATATATGAGTTGAGTGAATTAAGTAGATGAATTTACTTTAAAATATTTACTTAGTCAAATTAATGCTATATTTGTGTTTAATGCAAGCCTCAAGAATTTCAAATAATCTGTCAGTCAGGGTTTAATGTAGCTGTATGTGGTTATGCAATGATTCTTAAAAAAAGGAGTTAGTGGGAGGGTTAGAAATTTGTTACTAAACATATGTTGTAAATTGACTCAAGGTAAAATTGACTGAATATTTGAATAGTTTGGTAAGCAAAAAAAAGACATAATTTGAAACTTTTAGTTAATCTAGTTCCACAGACTTCAGACCCTGTTAATATTTTATTTAATTTCTTTCAAATATCATATTTGTCTGATTCACACACATCTTACAGTTGCATTGTATTTCTATTTTATGTATTTAATTAAAAAAAGGCATAAAAGTAGGCAGTTGATGCAATGGCATGCATTATATTTATGCAATAAAAGCCCTGTTGAAAAATACATTTACACTACAAATATTGAAATAAGTTTAAATCTATTTTTATTTATTATTTACATTTTAAGATTGTACTTAGACGACCAAAAATTCAGCTGGAGACGTCAAAGAGGCTTTTATTCAGAACGGAAACGGAAGCGGCATTTGTTTTGTGTATTTGCGTTATTGGTCCTGAAAAGAAAGAGCAGTTAAGGTCCGTGTGTGAGCGCTCTTGCTTCGCATGTGTAGATGCGCTTTATGCAAGATTTTAAGGCAGAGGCTCCGTTTGTGTCATCCAGCAAACAAACAATAATATTATATCTGGATATTTTAAGACCGACTTAATATTGGCGTTTTGACGTGATGCTTTGTGAAGTAAAGTGTCTGGTAAGACGTTAAGTTAACCTAGTTATATTTATTTATTTATTATAAACTCACTTATAAACACTTATACTTAATAAATGTACTCATAAATAGAAACTTGGTGCTGGTCAGTTTTAAATGAAGATACAGGGCTGATAATAACGGAGCATGCATGCATTCATTCCCGTGCTGCAGTACAGTGGACCGCTTGCCGTCGCTCGGTGGCAACTATTGGCCTTCCCAAAAGCTTTCAAAGCGTGGTCAGTTTAGGACTATACAGTTTTGACTGAATGTGTTTATACAGATTATAATTATACAAAACGTCTTTGTATTATACTGTTTTGTCTTTGTTGGCTACACTTAAAACACTTAACAATTTATTTCGATAATGAATCGGTATTCTTGTCGCGTTTGTATTGCACCTGTGTAACGCATCGTATTGCAAACAATATGAACAATTTACAATGCATGAATAAAAACTCGAAAATCTTAAAAATCAAAGCTTGAAAGTCACTTGATTTCTGACATTGTTTAACACGGTCATATTGTATGATCCTGTATCATTGAGTATGTCATACATTGATACAGAAGCACGTTATTTAATTATTTATATAAGCATAAATAGACATTTGTATGCCTGTATCACAATGCATTTTTCCCTCTGTGGCTGGAAAATGATGTCATTCTAAAAGGTTGTGTCACATCTGATTATATGATATGATGTCAGAATGTTGTTTATTATGGAGTGATTTTCCGGACAATTTTCAAAAGGAATTGCAAATTGTAGTTGCAATTGCTTTTTACATATGTGGACGCATAAATTGTGCCATAATCCAAATGCAAATTTTTCATTATCGTTTGCGTTTTCGCTCATGCGCACAGTGACTGCCAAATTTCAAATGAAAATGCAAAGTCTATTTGCCTCTGTATTTGCTATGCTTTACGAGTAACTGGCGTAATATGACCCTGTCATATTTAAATAGCAATCTCAATTTCCAGATTAGCCTTTTCACTTTCTCTGCGTCACGTACGTAGCTGCCAAAACTCAAACGCAATCGCAATTCATTTTGCATTTGCATTTCCGAGGCATCACACCGAAACCTGTCAATCAGCGTCAGAGGCGGGACTAATACTGTGGGGCGTGTTCTGTCCCGTACAAAAAGCCCGTCAGCCACTTCACTCAGATTGATACGGAGCCCCCGAGGGGACATTTAAAAAAAAAAAGCCGGTAGGAAAAAAAAAAAACGTACGTAGTTTTGCGAGATCTCGCAATACTTTTTGTTTCGATATACTGTAACTATAGGTGCTCCCCGCCTCCGCCGCAACGTCGGCTGCTTTT
>JAZGTK010001432.1:0-40296 GCA_036877625.1 Ambastaia sidthimunki
TGATGTCTAAGAGAAACAATTGAGCTATTAGATCTTTTGTATTCGTTTTTTTGTTTTTTTTCTCTCAAATGAGAAGCAGATAAATTAAGTCTGCATGGAATCCCCCAAGAACAAACAAAACAAACGTCGGTAAATTCACAACTGTTTATATCTGGAATTCAAAGCACTCTCTTGGAAAAAATGCCTGCCAAGATTAATCTGGTTTGCTGAGAGATCTGCATACCATCCATCCGATATATGGACAGTACTGTATTAAACATTGTAAACAACAAACATACATGGTAAGTATGTGGATGTCAGGTTACTTTTTTTGTGCGTCCTCATACATACAAGGTTAAACACACGTGTAGATGTATTTAAGTTATTTATCTGTTTCATGATATTAACCAGAGCAGACACTAGTCTGAGTGGCACTACTCTTAAACAATCTGTATATACATGTGCATGCAATGTGTGTGTGTGTTTAACTCGTATATTTAAAATCTCTGCCACTCAGGACATCAAAACACCTCGGCATGTCAAAAAATCCAGCTGTTTGGTCTCAAGGATGAATAATAAATAATTCTATGCACAGACGCTTGCCAATTGTGAAAAAGTGAGGGGTAAATAAACACATTACAGAGCGAGGGAAAACTTCTGCTCGGCTGATTAGATGTTTTCAATGCAATTGTGGCTAAATGGATTTTTCCCGGTAAGTGTTTACCTATGGCAGAGTGAGACTATGTAGACAGCCACATTGTTTATTTACAGCTAATTCACTCAAGACTTCAGAGAACAACCTGGGCTCCATTGCTTGGGTCTGAAAAACACAAACACGTTGTTTGTTCAGTTTGTTAATATCACGCTATCTTTCTGCCTGCTTTATATCACAACATTGGTTGTTTATAATGCGGCGCTGCAGCCAAGAGGCGACTGCAGAGACCTGAACCGGGAAAATTAAACAAAGAAACTTTAATGTTCTAATCAAGATGTGAAATTGTTCTGATGGTTGTCGGTGAGAATTAGTGAAGCACATATGTTCTGCTTTTAGGATGGATGGAGTAGTTTTAACGGTCCAGTCATGAAGTATGCAGAATTTTGTTATTATTCTTTCTTTTCAATCCAGTGGAAAGATATGTGTATTAATGTGTGGTCATGCATTTCTAAAACGCTGTGTGAGAGTAAAGAGGGGGGTTTTGATCATTTGATAATTAAATTTGTGACAGAACTAGAGTTGCTTTGTTTTACTAAAGGAAAAATAATAAAGTGTGTACTTTACACTAAGTTGTGTAAAAGAACATCCATGTGTGGCATGTTTCGTCACCATTCCTAAACCCCCAGCAGACCTTCATATTTGATAAAGACCCCACAACTGCACAAGTAGTTGACTGGGCGTGATTTCATTATTGATTCTTATCCTAATCATTGATAAGCCTGGATGACACAGCCTGTTGCATTGTGGGAGTGCTCTGCCAGTGGCCTGGCTTATAGACTGCACTAATAACATGATTGGCTAATCACTCGTTCTCTCTCTTAGCACTAATAAGTTGTTCTGCGTGGGGAATGGGGACTAAGAGGTCCCCTGGTGTAGTGTGTTGGCTATGAGCCCTCGGCGCAGTAGATCACTACAGGAGATTAGTGCTGAAATTACTCACAGATTTCTTTCAGTATTCCGGCTTAGAGCAAAGACAAAAAAACTGTGGATGGACATGGGGAGATAAATTGGTCTGCTGGAGGTAAATAAGACCTGCATCATAAGGATTGAGGAGAATGTGGAAATGAAACTATTTTTAAATGATTTGGAGATTTGAGGGAAAGCTCCTGTGCTTTTTAGATTATACATTTAAACTCAGACACACCGATGTAGAAGAGACACACTTTTTTTTCCAGGGAATGTTCCACTCATAAAGTCTTTGGCAGCATTGTGGGACAGCCAGTCACTTTTCAAAGCAACACCCAGTAGAAGATCACAATAGTTTATACAGACTGTCCTAAATCAGTTTGTCTAGCATGCATCCAACATTAAAGCCTACTAAAGGTTAGTAAGCACACAGTATTGGCCAATGGCCATTTCATATCATTTATACTAGTGTTTACTAGTATTATTTTTACTAGAGGCTTATACCAAGCTTCCCTTACCATATTATTCATATATTTTAGTTGCATGCCATTGTAGCAGGTAATTCAGCAAAACATAGTCCACTGTGTAGATAATCCACAGCAGTTTTATAATCTAAACACATTAATGTGCCTGAAAGGTCAGTTTCACTGTATGGGTGTAGTATACTATGGTGAAGGTCAGGAATGATATATAGTGCAGTATTGTAGAGTGACATCACATTCCAGTTTCACTGTTATGTATGCAATGGTACCCCGAATGTGGAGCAATATAATCACATCATCTCTCTCTCTCTCTCTCTCTCTCTCTCTCTTTCTCTGTCTCTCTCTCTCTCTCTCTGGCTCTCTCTCTCTCTCTCTGGCAGTTCTGTTGGTCTCATACAATGACTGAATTGTGCCCCACATTCTGTACAGTAACTGGCTTCTGAATTTATTGTATATGTCAGCTTCAATAAAGGACTACGTAACTCATACCATACCAGCAAATAACATTAGCAACAGTTAATCACATTCACAGCAGAAGACAAGTGACCTATTGAGACCTCGATTAAACATACCAGTGATGTAATAACTGTCTTCATCACCACCACCATCATCATCATCATCACTGTAGTGCTGTAAGGTCAAGTGGCTTCATTGGAATCATTAACTTGGCGTTGGTTAACTGAGTTACAGCAATAAAATCTTAATTAAACTGAGATGAATAAATTATTCAAGTGGTGTTTGAGTAATAAGCAGCAGTAGCTGTATTGTATTTGCGGGAAACTTTGGTTACCATGGTGATTTCGTAATGAAAGCGCAAAATAAACAATAAATCCGCCTTTGGTTTGATGATATAAAGCTTTAAAATGATTTTAAACTGTTACCTGATTTGTGCAACACCAGCGATTCAATCTGCAACTAGTTGTAAAGTCTGTGAGGGAAGCGCGTGCACGCCGCCCTCCCCTCTCTGCCCGCGGCGGTAATTGACGCTGTGAGCGCGAGCCGGCGGACGCGAGCACCGGAGACGCGGATTCCTCAGTCCGCTTCAGTTTCCTTTAAATCTGCTTTCTGTTTATACGCGTTTCCTCCGCTTCAATTAACAGAAACCGGTTCGGGCAACTTCACGTCGTGAAGACATTGAAGTGTGATTGTGGATAATCGCGGGTGTTGAAGTTAAACTGCGCCTCAGAGTTCAGAAAATAACGGCGACGGCAGCGCGCACAGGTACCTGTTAGTTTATAATATCTCCTTCTTTATGAGAAACAACGAGAAAGTTTAAAACTGTAGTTTTTAGGATTATTTTAACTGTTGATCAAGTTTTAGGGTGCAGCTAAGACGATCAATATTTGTTTTATATCATTGATAATTATGACGGACAATTACAATTGGGGGTCTATAATATTATTACTTTATTATTTCTATCACATTCGCTCTGTGTGTTATTATTATTCATAATTCATTTATATTTGTGTATATTTCTTTTAACAATACATATTGCTAATTGCGTCACATAACGGAGTATAACAGACGCCATGCGCGTGTATTTACTGTAGAGACACTAACAAACATACATACAAATACAGTAAATGACTTTCTGGAGGAATAAATATTTGCACTGGTAATCTTTGAGGTTTGATCATGAGTGCTTGTGTGGTTTCCTCTTTCTCCTGTCTTACTTTTAGAAACACTCATTTCATTTCAGAAAATGTAAAACCCAGCTGTGGCTTATTAAACATGATCATACTGGCCGCCTGTCTGCAGAGCAAATATTCGACTGTAACAAGTGCATGAAACAACTGGGTGATAAAATAAGGTATCTTTACTAAAGCATTTTCAGATTAATAAATGTATTTGCTCATAATATTGTAAACATGCAGATTGCATGTGCGTTATAATATATGTACGGTATTTAATACTTAAACCTGGTTAATTCTGCTCGTAAAATACAGCTGCTGTCTACTGCATGTCAGAATGATAACGCTAAATGAATTAAAGAAAGATTAACAAGGTTATGAAGATAGATAAGGTTTGTTTTCAGAAGGCTGGCGAGATCTACGGGTGAGGAATGTTTAACGGGAGTAAAGTGTGTCTGTCAAAGCAATGAATGATGGGAGATTCCCAGTCTGTCTCTGGTCCTCCTCGCACCTATGTGCCAACAGCAGACACTCTGACTGGAATGAACTAAATCTGTGGTTCTCCAGAAGCAAGGGGAGTAAAGCAAGCCAGGACGTAGCACTTGAGTGGGTGAGAGGGGCTCTTTCCCTCTTCCCTGCGGCATTTGCCCCGTGTTAACGGGCCGGATAATACCTCTCTGTGATGCACACAGACTTTATGGAAACTCTCGCTCACACACCCGCGGTTTTATGGGGTGAGTCCAGGAGAAAGCTTCACTTCTGTAGTGTGCTCACTACAGCAGAGTATGTGCTGTCCGGTAGGAGAAAGAGGGAGACAGATTTTGATAAGCGTCCAGTTTTAGCTGATTAAAGTCAATATTAGCAGTTCAATTATACTTGAACTATGATGAATAATATCCCCTGGTTTTTACTGTAAAACATAATTATAGCTGTTTTCATTAAATTTGCATGCACAGACACGTCTTAATTTTAAGTCCAGAATGTAATGTTTTGGTTCGTTCAGTTAGCAAATTGAAGGGCTGACATATATTTAGAGAACACGATACTAGAGAGGTTGGAGGACTGGATTTCCTGTGTGTATGTTGGGAAGAATCGAGCTATGGCAGTAAGTGGCAGAGTGATAAATTCAAGTGGCTGTGTATGAGTCCGTGCTTAAGTGTGTTTACTGTATGTCTGTGTGTCTGTGGAGCAAAGTGCCATCTGTGTGTTAAGAGGTTGTAGCACAGAAGTGCCACAAGGCTGTTAGACTCTCTCTCTCTCTCTCTCTCTCTCTCTCTCTCTCTTTCTCTTTATAGAAGTCTGACTTTCATACATTTTCTCTCTTTCTCTCCTTACCATCTCTTCACTACATCAACAGTCTATGAGCCGGAAAGACAAATTGCCCATCATTTCCTCACATCCCAGATTTCTTGACTTGGAAAACTGTGCTGTTACTAGGCCGGGAGTTTTCTTTGGAGTCTAAATCATTTTTTAATCTTTTTTTTTAATTGGCCACTAGATGAAAATTGGCTTATAATGTTTTGAAGCTTGAATGTCACACCTACATCCCCATTGGTCTCCCTATTGACATGTTTTACTGAAGTACCCATTTTTCACTGCTGCTGTTGGCTGTGTATGTGTGTGTATGTGTGTGTATGTGTGTGTGTGTGTGTGTGTTTAACATGACTAATTGACTTTCAGCTTTATCTCCTTCAATGGGCTCCTCTCAACACACCTGAACACCCATGATATAAACACTGAACAATGTCCAACACCTCATCCTTATCCCTTCTTCACATGGTGTGAACTTTACACCATCTCCCCTCTTCACCTGTGTGTGGGAAACAGTACAAATTTCAATCTGTTCAGTGCAAACACACCGTATGGAGAGGAGACATTATCCCGGCATTTTGTCAGCTCTCCATTACGGAGGTTCCTCTCAGGATGTATAGAATTACCCATAATTCCCTAAACCTGTCGCTTACAGACAGACAGAATGTCAGGTACTCAGGCCACATAATGAGGTTTGAGAATGTTGGCTGGGAGGAATTTCTCTCACCAGTCTGTCTTTCTGTCCTCCTCTCTTTCTGATTTCTGTCATTAGATATGCACCTGGCTTTCTCCAAGCTAAGTGCAGGTATGAGTACTACTTTCTTTAAAGATGAGCGGGGATTAAAAACGTATCATTAAACACGGACTTGGCTCAAATAAACAGGATTTAGGACTGAGTTTCACCTTTGTTTATGTTTGCATAACAAGGGAACACTTTATTTCACTTTTTTCCCTGTCATTTGGCGATGTCATTTGATCACTTTCTCAAATGCCTTTACCATAACGGGCAAACATGAGAGTGCAGTGGTCCGTGGATGATGATAACTCTCATGAGCGGCTGTGGAAATAGAATCATTACCTTAAGTCAGACTTACAGTCTGTAGGAAACAGTTGTTGAGGATTATAAGTGAAATTTGAGATTGAGGCATTATGACATCGTCTGTGCGTGTGCTTTCGAGGCGTGTGATTGGGCGGTTGAGTTGGGGCCAAAGGAGTTTCCAAAATGACAAATCATATGGATGCCATTCAATAAGTTCAAGTGAAGGTTCTTTATTTTCCTTCATTCCATATGTAAGCTGTCTGTCATCCAGCAGTTTCCTGAGGCGAGTGTAATGTCATTTGTATTCACAACATATGAGGGAAATATGATTCCACAAATGGTTTCATTATTGTTATTGAATTGGGTTGTATCGACATTACTGGGTTACAGAAGATCATCTCTATACGTTGATAGCACAACTGGAATAAGATGTGTTTTGTGTATTTCTGAGTGTGTTAGTGCATACATTGGAGAATAAATTTATTTAAATGTGTGTGTAAAATTTACTGTTATTTACTTATTTTTGAAGCATTTTTTTATTTCTATGCCAATTTTTAAAAAATATTTTTATTGGATTAAGATGCAGTCAATGAAACCACATTTTTACAGTGTTTGCTTAAATAATCACCATAAGAATATATGCTTTAAAAAAATGCTTCATGTTTAGTTATGCAACTACAGTCATTAGAGTACAATTACAATTTAAAGTAAAACATTAAATCAATGCTGCCAGAATAATTTACCTTATTTTTACAATCAAGCCTCTCTTTCACTATCAAACAAAACCATAATTCTGTTTCTTATAACAATATTTGTTTAGCAATTGAATTTTTGTTTAGTGACCCAAACAGCAGTGGTACAGCAGGCAACCGTGGGAGCAAAGAGGTACAAAAATGGCTATATAAAATGTATAGGCCAGAAAAAGTATAAATACTCTTACAGCGTGATATCAAAGGTAACTGTATAAATCCTGAGAGAGCAATAGGATGTTATTTAACTGTTATTTAACCAATGTTGTGCTTTCAGAGTCCCTCTACTGCTTTGAGAATGTGAATTACTTGTGATTTACAGACAAATTTTCATTATATGTTGTCATTAGTATGTTATGAAAACATAACATGGTGTCTGACTCGGTGTCTGTGTGTGCTTATGTTAAAATGAACATTATTTACTTAGAGCACATGGGTAACCCCTACACCCAACTACAGCCATAGCAATGTGATCGACCCTTGCCAAAAATAACACAAACACGTAACTCAAGCTCTTTATAATGAACTTGAGGTGACCCTTTGTGAATGTCTGTGGTAGATGTAAGAAGCTTGTTGGGAGAGTCAGAAGACAGAAAAGAATAAAGAATGAAAGAATCTGCTGTTTGAAGTATGTACTTGCATTACCCACAAGCCCCTGTGCTGATATCCTCATGACATTTGCTCTGAGATAGCCCCCTTTAAACCCAGTATATATGTTTCTAAAAGATCAGTCAGAATCATAGCTATCTGTGATGCCACCTTTAAATAAACACACAAATCACACTTATCTTTGTCTTAGCGTTACATATATGTGTGTGTGTGTACGTGTACGTGTGCGGTCATAGAAAAACATTCCTTAGAACAGCAGTATTTCTTACAGGATAACCAATGACAACACAAACTTTTATGTCTCAGAAATGTTTCCTTAAATGAAAAGATTTAGATTTGAGTGAGCTGACCTCACTAAACCAATTAATCAGTTGTTGGATGACTAGTTAACCATCCTAAACAAGCTCTTATTGCTGAGAGTGCATCACACATTCACACTTTTCATTCATTTAATTGCTTATTGCAAATAATGGCTTAGTTTTGAGAGCCTGTGCTCTGCAGTGTGGGGAGGTGTGTAAATCGTTGCTCGTGATTCCCCGCTGAAGAAAATCTCCTAATGAAGACAAACTCCCACAATTTCATGCCGCTCTGTTGACTAATGAAGCAAATTCAGACGTGATCATCACCCCGGCCCGGGTGTTCAGTATACTGTCTGTTGTACTGCAGAGAAAGGGGCCGGACAGATGAGAGATGGGTGCGAGAAATAAAAGAATGGCATTTGAAAGAAGGCTGAAAGTGGCTGCTCTCATCAAGCTGACCTTTTGTTTAGAGACACACAGATTTAAAAAGAGAAAGAGAGACGGGAAAGTATGCGTGTTGGTGGACAAAAGGAAGGATTTGAATAGAACGGCAGCTGATGCAGGCGCTGTTCAAATGGACGGAGATGTATGAAAGAAACCACAGTAAAGCAGCTGAGCATTCGCTCGAGATTTAACAAGATCTTACACACACACAAAACATACACACACCTCCCACAGAAATGCCCAGCCACTCCTCTACACGCCTGCTAACCACTCATTCCATCACAGGTCCACAGCAGCAAAGCTTTCTGCTCCTGTCATGAAGACTGCTGGAGATCCAGACAGCAGGAGACAGCGGAGCAGACGCCAGTGTCACCCACAGGGCAGGATGCTGTGGGGGGCTGGAAGGGTCCAGATGGAGCGCCTCTCTGTCTGGTGGTCCGTGGTGGTGATGCTCTTTCTCTCTCTGCCAGCTGTGAACAGCATGAAGGAGAGTGTGCCGAGAGTTATACTCAGCTATAAAGGTAAAGTCTGTCCTTCTCTGACTTTTTCACAGTATTTCATACAGTCTGTTACTCCTAAAACACATTTGCTATAACTTTATATTAAATCCCTATATTCAAAATCTACTTTAGTTTAAGATGTAAATGATTTAGGATTGTTGTTGTTTTGTTGTGTATATGTATTAATTTTAAACATGCATGAACATTTGCCATTTTTTTAAGGTGAAGTACATTATTTGAAGTGCATTTAGGAGTGTGATGAGAAGTTTATAGCTCACTTGTGTAGGGTCAGTATTTAGACTGCTCATGTGACTGAGTGAGTGTACATAAGGGATGTGCTACATATCACAGTAGCGGGCAAGTTTTTTATGTTGTTTACTGAGAGCACTAGTTACATGTGTTTACTTTGCTATCTAAGTGAAGGCATACCGCAGATGTTTTACATGATATAAACTGTAATTTATAAGAATAAACTCTAATATAAACTATAATTTCCTTTTTTTAATTATGGATGTCCTCAAATGTCCTCCAACAAGTGGTTTTGTGTTTTCATCTGGGGCAGTTTTTACCCCCAAAATAATGGTATAATAATGAAAGGTTAACTAAGGCCATAACCACAGAGTTTCTATGATCTAGGTTTGACCCAGTATCTCAGTACTGGCTCCTCTGATATTTTTTAACCACCATTGCGTGCCGTGAGCGTTCTGTCTCATTATACTTGCTGTAGTGTTTGATCGCTCGACTGCAGCTGAACCTTCAAAGGTTTTGGTAAGTCACTAAGGTGTTAATACTCTGATCCCTCAAGCACAGTGTGATTTAACTTATTACTGGAATTACGTTTGCAACCCTATAGCATTGGCACACGCTCACACATCCTTCCTCTGTGTTCAGTATGAGTTAGCATTCAGGGCCAGATAAATGTGTCATGCTATAAAACAAGTGAGGCGTAAAAGAAACAACTGTGAAAAGTAAAAGCACGTCCTAATTCATGTAAACGCACTGACGCATGTTGGCCACGGGTTGTTAAATGTCATGTGTACATTGTCTACGAACATAGACGTGTTATAAATCTACACAAAACCAGTAGCACCATTAATTAAATGCCTCTTATTGTCAGAGCCTGTATTGAAAGTTTTAAAAAGTGATAAACTGTCACTTTAGAAGTTATTTCTTTAACAAGAAGTGATAGAAATCTTTTATAGTGTGTTTCTTCAATCTCTGCCCCTATTTAAGTTTAGCAAATGCAGAATTTGTTTCATGCCACTGAGGGGAATAGAAGTTATAGCTCCCTAAAAGCTCTGTGGATCTGACCCACAGCATGCCAGCACTACTGAAACAGACCTCGTCCAAATCAGGAAACTCAGGCCAATAAAAATATGACTGACTGTGGCGAGCCCTCTGTTTATTTTCAGCTTTATAAGCACAAAAAACCCACAACGTATGCGTGCTGTGCGTCAGATTGCCATATTTTAGTCTGTGTGAATGAGGGCAGTACGGACAGCTGCTCTGCTTGTGCTAAAACTAATTCCTTGTGCATTTACTGACTTCTTGAGATCTTTGTGAAGTTTGTGTAACACGATTCTGTATGTTAAACTGGATTTAACGATCCAAATGATGTTTTTTGTGTCATAACTGGTGCTATTTTGTATGTTTAGCAGGACTGCAGTGCTAAGCTATATCGACCAATTAAAATTAAGGATCAGCATTAATGATTGCCACCCTTAAACTGTTGCTAAACATATTTCATGATTTGAATAATTTTTGCCTTCTGCGTGTGTTAGTCTAATCCATTTAGCCATAAACGTGGTTGGTTCAGTCTGTTGTAGTTTCATTTTTAAAACATTAAACTTCCACTCCATGTTTGGTTCTGCTGAGAGGAGGCTGAAGGTTTAGAGAAGTAATTTACTGTCCATCTTAACAGAGCTCTTATAAAAACAAAAACACCTTTTCTGTAGGTCATTATCCTGCAGGGTTTGCTGTGTACGTCCAAACCGGTAACATGCACACCTCAGGCCCAGTGAGCAGCAGGTTTCTCTTACCCATGCAGTAAAAGGCCTGTTTTTCTCCCAGAGGGAGGCTGAAAGGGGACATCTGATCTGCATTAGATACATCTCATAATGTTCTCTCCAGTCAACTGAATAGGATTCTTTCTGTCACTTCTATCTGACAATGTACAGCAGAGCCAGTGAAACACACCAAAATATTATCCTCAGATTGTGTAAATATTTCTGTTAAAGACAGGCCCCTCGGTCCAGGGGTCTTCAGTGGGGGTTATTGATTGTTTTATGAGTGTGGTATATATTCTTGTGTTTGACATGAAGAGCGCACGTATGATGGTATAGACACGCATGTCAGAGTCAGGCGTTGTGCAACGTAAACACAAAGTCTTAACACAAAGCCGCGTAAACACAAAGCCTTGTTTTGCAATAGGAAAACAGCCATTAAAGGGCCCACAGTACAGTATTTAATAAATTTATAGCTATATGGCTCCCAGTTGGCTGTGGTTCTCTAAACATGCAGGTCATAAATATGGTTCTATGTCATTCTAATGTACTGTTCACAGAGTTCCGCTAGTTTCCACTAGTTTGGCTCTCTGCCTGAACCTCAGCAAGGATATTGATTACACCTGAGTGTATAATCTTTAACCATCTGAGATCTTTTAAATGAAGTCTCGCTTTGTGGCATTAGCTTTAATGTGTAGCCCAGTTTCTGGTGCATAGCTGGAGGGGGCTTGAATTTATCAACCCCTCAAATTATGCATTACTTCATAGGTTCACATTTCTCTCTATGCTTTGCTGTTGTCTGAAGATAAATGATGTACCTGCAGGGCAAAAATAGCTTAAAATGTAAAAGTTTAGCTGTACAGCACAATGTAAAGATTGAACTGAATGGGCTTTTCTGTGCCTACAGGGAGTTTGTGGTTCTTATAGGAGTAATTTTTATGTTGCTACAACCAGCAAACCGCAATGTTTAGCATGACACTACACACATATAAAGCTGGATATGACTTAATGTCTTTTGGAGACTTAATGTCTTTTCAAATGTTGCCTTTGCCAATAAAGCAGTTGGTTCTGACCTAAATATTATTATAGGACATTCATTCTTTATTAGATCATTTTTAATGCATAACAATTTAAATAAGTAAAAAATATTTTGTCTGTATACTTCATAGACTAGCGAACAACAAATATAGACAAACAGATTAGCTCCTACACTAGCTCTAATAAGCGTCTGGTGAGTGGACGCGAGGGGATCATTCCCTTGAGGGATCTAGATTATGCTCCAGAGCTCCAGATAAAGCTCTCTAGACTTCATTTCTTAGCAGGGATCATTCAGTGGGAGGCTCTGACCTAATACTGTTTGCAGAAAAGATTAGCGTCCGCAAGTCAGAAGTTAGCATGAATGGGGTTTTATTTTGGAGAGGATTTCTTGTCTTGTAAATATTGATCAGTGGTGACCCGTCCGTGACCCTACACCCCAGAGAATAATAGTTATCTACTAGAATTTATTCAGCTTCTTAAGGCTCACGGCTCAGAACCCTGACGCCCCATGACCCGACTATAACATGGATGTTTACACAAGATGTGTGCTTAAGTCAGACAGCAAAGCAAAAGAGGTTGCTGAAATTTTAGAAGCAGAACGAATGAACAGAATATAAGAACACAGAAGGGTGTTTGTGTATTAGAAGATTTTATAGGGAAATTCAGAGCAGAAAAAAACAGGTTTGGAAATGAAATCTATAGCCGCCTTTAAAGGGGTGTTTGTGTTGTCGCTCTTAGACTGCTGGCAGATGGTTGTGTTTTGTGCATGAAAAGCAGAGGGTGGAGAATAATGTCCATCCAAGTCCACAGAGACTGTGTGCTTTAGTCATGACGTGCTGCAAAAATATGAGAAGAATTGCGTATCTAGAGAGTTCAGTTTGTATGCAGAGAGGAGAATATAAACGAGTTCTGGGAGCATCACCTTAACAGATGTTTTACCACTCCTAACATGGTTAATACAAACCCTTGAGCTTTTTGTTATCGTGAAAACCAGAATGCATTGTATACACAAACAAATTAATCTGAGTTAACCGCATTTTAGCTGTCGGTGCTGCTTACCAGCATTCTCCAGTAAGACCAACAGAACGTGTCATTACACCAGAGAGTTCATGAAACATGTACTGCTAGTGAAGCAGCGGGTTAAACTACAGCTGTACTGATGTGTTTTGATTGATGGGAAGATTAGATACAGGTGATTTTACACATACATTTCAGAGGCTCTTGGTTTATGTTAAACGGGAGAAGTGAGAGTTAGAGGATAGATGTTTTGTGAATGAGTGATTTTAAAGAAAAGATAAAATCTTGGAATTTGATGTATATACAGTAGATAACAAAAAGCCCAGAGGTTATAATACATCATAATGGATGAAGATAATGGTTAACATTTCAGTAGATTAGAAGAGTGAAAGATGGCAGTAGGGGTGAGGTGATAACATTTCAGGCTGTACTGTCATTATGTACTGTGCAGTGTAGCATGTTATTATATATGCTTACATATCTTCAGAGCTGATCCATTCTGGAAGTGTGGTGCCATTTATGGGTTCCAGCGAGGGACAGCAGTTTCAGACCCTCTTATTGGATGAAGAGAGAGGCAGATTACTGCTGGGGGTCAAAGACCACATCTACCTTCTGGACCCAGACAACATCAATAAACAGCCCAAAAAGGTAAACACACACCTTTGTGTTCACACCTTTGTTGTTTTAGTGAAGCTTGCTCTTGTGTCTCTTGAATGTAAATTAGCTTGTTAGTTGTAACTGTTTGTGTGTTTCTGCGTTGTTAATGTAAGGCGTGAAGGAAAGCTTTATAGAGCAGTGAATCACAGCACAGCCAATACAAACATATTTGATGCTTAATATACAGTTTGGTGGAGTGGGACCACATTTTGGACCAGTGAGACCAATTTGGACCCATTGCATAGTTCAGTTATGACAAACATGCAGATGACAAAAACATGGAGGAGTTTTTATCACAGTTTCTGTGTTGTGTTCTAATCAGGCACAGCCCACAAAAAGTGTTAGAAGGAATTTTATGTACACTAAATTTACTTTAAATTTATTTATTTGGCAGACGCTTTTATCCAAAGCGACTTACAATGTACTACATATGCATATTTCATGTCCTTTCACATCTCTCACTGTTTCTTTTGTGTAAACTGGTAATAATTTTACCAGTTTTTACTTGGACAGCATAATCCAGATTAAGCCAAGTACAAATCAAAAACTGTTTATACCACTGTAATCTCACAAAAATGATTTGCAGTATAGTATGAAAGTCTTTGTTTAGCTTCTGAATACATTTCATGGTGGTAGGTGTGAGAGTGAGTTTGTGTGTAAGATTTTCTTCTGCTCATTTAAAACCTCCCTTAACCCTCTGAACATATAAGCTGTTCAACACAGTCCTTTCAGTGTCACCTCTACAGGTTCCCATGGCATCACCTACAGATCTACTGAGCTGACCCGCCACTATCACACCTGTCAATCACCCCCCAACAGTGCTCTCATGACACTGTCCCAACACACACACACACACACACATACACACACACACACACATACAGCAAGAGTGTGCCAAAGCTTTGATCACTGTACAACATCTTTTGCACTGAGAACATACTAGTCTTTTCTTACATTTGTGATTGGGTGAAGTCAGAGATCATATGTAATCAGAGGGGTTTGTGGGATTGCGTGTTACATGTAAAGACGGCTCCCAGAGGTTAAGGTCAAAGGTTAGCCCTGCGCATGCTAAGCGCTTAAGCTTTTTATAACACGTGCACAGACAACAGACAGATTCTCCATCACTCCTTATCTGTACCCCCACCCCCTTCAAGCTTAACCCAAAACGTATCTTACAGTATTTCATATGTAGAGCCCTTCAGCTGGATTAGACTTCATTTAAAATCCTGCTGTACATCACAACATGATTTCAATCTAAATAAAAGATGTTTGTAGGGTTTACAGTTGATGGTTAATTAACTTTCTGGTACAGTTCTTTGACAGGAGGATGCTGTTGTAAACACTGAATGTTTATGTTGTAAGGCATTTGTTGAAGCTACTTTTAGCTGATTTGAGGTTTTCTTATGTTGCTTGCATGCTGTGCGTGTTGCTCTCTCACAGGTGACCTGGGCAGCTCCAAGAGACAGAGTTGATATGTGTATACTGGCTGGCAAAAACCCTCTTGTGAGTATCAATCAGAAAACACGTCTATTGAACGAACATTTCAAAGCATTGACTGTCTTCTCTAACTCAAACCTGTCTTGTATAAAGTGCATTATGGGAAGATTGACAGAGCTGTAAACTGTTTGTTTTGTATTTCCATTACACACTTTTTTACACACATTCTGTCTCTTTTTCTCTCTCCCTCAGACTGAATGTGCTAATTTTATACGGGTTTTGCACAGCTATAACAGAACTCACGTCTACGCCTGTGGCACCGGAGCGTTTCACCCCACCTGTGCTTTCATAGAGGTTAAAGGTTACAAAGAGGCAAGGGCTTGTCTTATTGACCATGTTTCCTTAGAGAGCACATTGAGTTTTATTGAAAAACTATTACTTGCTTTTCCAAAATTGTTTTCTGTTATTTTTCCATGGAACTCAAAAGGAGAATTTTAGGCAAGAATGTTCTGGCAGCCACACAACAGGAATTATTAGTGTCCACGTCTGCAAAGCTTTAGAAAAACACTATAAAATATCATGTAGTTAGTTGTTCATATGACTTTAGGCTTTAGATGTTCTTATGCCTGAACTGATTCACAAATTGGACTGAAAGATTCGTTAACAAATCTGACTTAATGGTCCAATTGCATCAATAGCTAATTTTCATGATGATTTTAGGCTGTTTCGTGTCTGTTTTGAAGCTTAAGAAGTCACTGTTTATTGTAGTCAGTATTACTATTTACATATGTGGTCACTATTTGGAAAGTAAGCGCAACGATTTTTCAGAATTCCCGTTTGTGATCCACAGAAAATAACAGCATACAGGTTAGGAACGACATAAGTGTGAGTAAATAATGACTATTTTCATTTTTGAGGTGAGCTGTTCCATTAAGAAGACTCAAGGTGGTTCTTATGTTCCTTCTTCTGTATGGAAACATCAATGATGAGTGTTTTGTGTGCTGTATGGTTGCAGGACAGTTGGCTGTATCTCCACAGCAGCAGTGTTGAATCCGGCCGAATGAAATGTCCATTTGATCCACAACAGCCTTTTGCCTCAGTGCTGACAGGTGAGACTGAATCCAAAATATTCCCCCTCTCTAAACAGAAATACTCGTCTGACACGTGACGGGCTTTCTACCAAGATAAATCAGGTTGCTCTTTTTGTGAGACATTTGTTTTACTTTAAAATGACCCTTATATTTCCAGTGGAGCGCTGTAGAAAAATGTCACACCCAGTTGGGAGTACCAGCTGTAAACATTCCAAAGTTCTCCTTTTTTCCTTGTGTTCCATTTTTCTACGGCTTGTATTTTTGCAGGCGGCCCAGTTTCTTCCAGCGAAGCAAAGTTTGATTCATTTTTGATTTATGTCAGCGATTAGTCATCAGAGACAGACTTCCTACTAGAGTTTGGAATGCTACAATGTAATCCCAATAGACCTGATTTAGGACAGTTTGAACGGAATCATTCACACAAAAATGTCATCATTTAATCACCCTGATGTCATTTCAAACCAGCCTTTAAGAATTAATTTAAAAGAATTTTATTCTGCAGAAGCAGGTGACCAGTCTCTTTGAAGACCCAAAAAGTGTGTAAAACCATCACAAAAATAGTCAGTTTAACTTTTCATTTGTGTTAAGAACAGACAAAACATTCACCTCCATTAAAGCTCTCAAATCTAAAGTGAGTTCACTCATTTCTGTGTGGATGATCTCATAAGTGGTGCGGTTGAGTGTTTTTGTTAAGTGCTCTGACATACATAATCATAAGGGAATAAGCAGAATGCAAAATCCTTTCCATGCAATTAAGAGTTTCTCCAAACCACAGACATGAAGAGGGTGGAGGTCCAAACAGCAAATGATAACTGAGATAGAAATCACTGAGTTTAAAAGCATGATCCAAAAACCGCGCTTGGTTGTCGTGGATACTGCAGAACTTGTCTATTTTGTTTATAAGACATCAGATCTCAGCTGGGCTTGTATATCAAACGCGAGGAAGCAAGTGTTTGTGACCGCCGTTGGTCAGCCGTAGTGAACGTGCCTTTATTGCAGTCCGACGGCTCTGTGTTTATTTTCTCTCTCTGTTCTCAGATCAGTATCTGTACGCTGGCACCACGTCGGATTTCCTGGGGAAAGACAGCACGTTTACACGCTCTCTAGGCCCGACCCCAGACCAGCAGTACATCCGCACGGACATCTCTGAAGACTACTGGATCAACGGTTAGTCTTCTCCATTAGTTCATATTAAACCCTTAGAATTAAACTGTTGTTTATCTCTGTGTATTTAAGAGTTCTGTTTGCAATAAAGTGGTTTGTGTACCACTCTGTTTATGGTGGGGTTGCTAAGTAACAGGTAAACTTGTTTATTTCTCTACGTTCTGTAAGTTCTAAAGAACTGGGAGTTTGAATTTTCTTTTGGATGTTTTTTTTAAAATAGCAGAATACAGAAGTACAGCAAATACAAAGATCTTCTTTATTCATTGTATAGCTGGATGGTTAATGTGCCAATGAAAGGAAAATACGTCTTCACCACATGCCCCCACTAACACATACAAACATAAGCATGACCTATTTGCCACAGAATGAGCAAAACCAAAGTAACAGAAAATGTTTCCAATCCAAAGACAGGCCATAATATATCACACACACACATTTATACTCACATAAGTCAATAGTAAAAGTCACTGTGGCATTAAGGGGTGTTACCCAAGTTTATGTGATATATAAAACCTGCTAGATTATTTAAAATGATCCCTAAGTCACAGTGTTTGATGAGTATTTCCTCTGACTTATCCACTGGTCAGGCCTGTGCCAGTTTTCACAGAAGAGCTTCGGCTGTCATTAACTCAACTCCAGGCTTTGAGATATAGGCTGCCCAACTTATAAATATTACTTTTGGAATTCCACCCCTTAATAATACTGAAAAATTACTCCATACTCAAAAGTAAATAAATAAATGAGACACAATACATCTTCTGCTGATGCGCTGGCAGCACTACAGAAGAATCTTTCTGCTTCGTTTAGACCTTGAGTGTAATAACACTCTAATCCTTCATAGAAAAACTCTGAATTACCACCCAGCTGCTGGCTCTCCTCTTCTTCCTCCTCTCTTTCTCTTCCTGCCTTCCTCCTCTCCTCCCTCTTTCCTCTCTTCTTCTTCTCCTTTTCCACTTCCTCTCTTCCTCTTCCCCCTCTCCTCTTCCTCTCCTCTTCCTCCTTGTCACCTCCTCCCCTCATCTCCTCTCCTCTGTCTGTCTGGGTCTTACAGAGAGTCTCATATAATGCTCTCTTTGTTTACTCATTGAGTCATTGAATGTCTTTGGTCCACGCTTGGTTTAAGACAGTGTTTTTCCAAGTAGCTAATGCAATTTAATGGAGTTTGAACCCATCCTGTCTATTTTCCTACATTAAACATCCATTAGAGGTGTGCTCTGAGCCAAAACCTAAATGCCCACCATTTTCACTAAACAGTACGATACAGTTTTGTCTTTACACTCAGTTGCACACACAAACAGTGAGTATAAATAAGGACCGACTTAATAGGCTTACAAACTATTTGTAAATCTTATCAAGGGATTTTTGGATTAGCATCAGTTATAAATTAAAGCTGACCCAGCTTTTCTCTCTCTCGTCCCCACAGAAGGCAGGTTTATTTCTGCCCACCCCATCTCGGACACCTACAACCCTGACGATGACAAGATTTACTTCTTTTTCCGAGAGGCATCCCGGGATGGAAACACAAAGGACAAGAGTGTTCTGTCTCGTGTTGCCCGGATCTGCCGGGTAAGGCCTGTTAGGGAGAAACCACCCTCATCTTTCCCTTCACATAAGATTAAATGCCCTCCCTCCGCGAAGGGAGGTTTCCTGGTACATTCCCCTTGATGTAATCTGCTGAAAGCGGATCAAACCACTTCTGTCAGGAGGGGTAAATCATATCAGAGGTCGTGCTGTGTAGTTGCTGCCCAAGCTATTGTTCATAATGACAGTGGAAATCCCTCCTGCAGGCAAATTACAGTGCTAAGTGTCTCCATCATGCTAGCACATTGTCTTCCTCTTATTGCTTAACAAGTATTCACTAAAAGGGGCATTACTTAAATGCCATCCCTTACGAAGAAAGAATCATTTTTATTGTCTCTTTCACATTTTTGTGTAACACTACAGTGCAGAACATGATTTGTGAATGCTTTCATCTTCTTGGAGGGAACTTTATGAATATAACACCATGTATCATGTATCATTCCAAATGAAAGTGAATCATTCGTTCACAAATGGCCTTTCACATGAGTGTAGTGTGCTGAGGATTCTCACCTCAGCATGTAGATTTTGCTGTTGGTGCACATGTGAGTGAGTCTACCTTGCCAAAACCTCAAGCAATTTACTAATTTTCAGGGCTTGCAAAAGCCTAAATTGCTCTCTTGTACTCTAGTCAGTGTGACATAAACAAATGCCATGTGTTCTAAACAAAATCCATGTGGACTGACAGTAGTCATTTGAGCTAACACAAAGAGTCAGTGTTTGACTTAAAGGTTTTATTAGCCAAAGACCTAAAAGATATAAACATGCATTTTTCTTTCTCATTATCAATGTAACATGAGTTTTCTATTAGAAAGAAAAAGTGCCATTGCGTTGGGTGACAAATAGACACGTCCACACTAGAATTATGGGTATTTATTTGTACATTTATAATTGTTAAACAGAGGTCCATAACCTGTCCTCCTGCAATTATAAAAAGCTGTCAGTGATTGAGGGCCGTTTCATTGATCTTGTAGACTCATCCTCCCAGGCTGTGTGCTATAAAAATTCCAAGCTGTATTGCAAAATTCTTGGTCTGAAGTGGCCGGGTTTTTATAGCTTTAGGAGTGAGCTGTAAAGCCATCTGAGGGCAGATTCCTCACTGGATAACTGGCCTAACACTGGAGAGGCATCTTTGAAGATAAAAGAATTTCCAACACGCCACTCCTAAACCTCTTTTAGGTCTTTTTCTTCATCTTCTCAAGTGTTCATGTTATTCAAAAGCAATAATGGCTGAGCGGGAATATGTTTGCTGTTTTAAGTGAGTGTAGGTGGAATCAGGGAGTCCTTTGATTAAACCTTTTTGGCAATAATGAGGAGATTCATTTAGGCCTCTCAGAATGAATTCTCCTTCTAAGACCTCTCAGTCTCCATTGTGTGTCTACAGATATGGAAACCTGTTCTTTGAGAATTAAAGGAGAGGCTCGTTAAATCCTTGTTATAAAGCACGTCCCTCTCTCTCCTCTATTTCTGGTGCTCTTTTGCTCTTTGTATGTCTTGTGTGTGTTTGTGTAGCTCTCAGGACTGTGTGTAAGTGAAGAGTTTGTGGTTTTCTGTAGTCTTACTCACTCTTAATGAAATAAGTCACTAATCACATGCAGATGCAGGTGGTCTCTCTTTACTCAGCGTTTGTTTATGAAGTCTATAAAATAAAGTCATGAATTCTTAACATGACACACATGTGCTTTGAGTGATGGCTTTCAGATTAAGAGAAGTGTGTGTGTGTGTGTGTGTGTGTGTGTGCAGAATGATGTTGGGGGTTTGAGAAGTCTGACCAATAAATGGACCACGTTCCTCAAAGCGAGACTTGTGTGTTCCATCCCTGGACCAGATGGAGTTGATACACACTTTGATGAACTCCGTGAGTGATTTCTCTCCCTCTCTGTCTGTCTCTCTCTTTCTCTCTGTCTCTCCCACATACACATTGAGTTTTATGTCGTCCCCTTCTGAGTCATCAAGTGTCTTGGCATTGTGAAAAGTGTTCAGAGATATTTACATATATTTGTGTGTTTGTTTTGCAGAGGATGTCTTTCTGCTGTCTGGTCGGGATGAGAGAAGTCCACTGGTGTATGGAGTGTTCACCACCACCAGGTAAAATCCATATTTTAGTGTTTTGGTTCTGTAGCTTGAAGTCTATTTAAAAATGTTTAGCAGCTGTTTGACTTTTTATCATGTAAGACAACGTGTAAGTTTATGTTGTAAGACAATGTGAAGCATTGTGTTAGCAGCACAAAGGTTGGGAGTTTGATTCTTAGGCAGCTTAAAATATGTTGTTTGTTGCCAGTTCACCTAAATATTTGTGTGTGTGTGTGTTTGTGTGTGTGCGTGCTCAGCACTATTTTTAAAGGATCGGCCGTGTGTGTCTATAATATGGAAGACATCCGTGCTGTTTTCAATGGACCATATGCTCATAAAGAGGGACCAGACTATCGCTGGGTAGAATATGAAGGCAGAATCCCTTATCCACGACCAGGCACTGTCAGTAACACTCTGTTCCTCTCTCCATTTAACTGTTTCTTAAGTCTTAAAGTCTCAGACAACTATGTAGCGTCACCTACTGTTTCTATGAAGTTGTATCCATTACCGCTAGAGGGAGACATAACACAATCTATATCTCACATCCCAGTTGCATTTTAAAGTGCTGTTAACATATTTACGATGCTGTCAGGTTCTTACCTCTCTTTAGAATAAGTGCATGTTTGTATATATACGTTCACATATGTTTACGCTTATATACTCTGTAAATATTTTCCTCTTTTCTTTATTTATATAGTGCCCGAGTCGGACATATGATCCTCATATAAAAACAACTAAAGACTTTCCAGATGACGTCATCAGTTTTATACGCATACATCCGCTCATGTATCACTCCGTCCACCCAATGACGGGTCGACCCATTTTCACCCGCATCAACACAGAGTACCGGCTCACTCAGATCGTGGTGGACCGTGTACCAGCTGAGGATGGACAGTATGCTGTTATGTTCTTGGGCACTGGTAAAAAAAGTCATCTGAAATCTTGCCAGTAAATTTAAACAACCACATTTATAAGATGCATGTAATTTCTATAGAACCTTTAGACAAGAGAGATGGTGGATTATTTTGTTTACTGTACAAGTAGTGGAAGTAAATCAGATTGTTGAGACCATTAAATTGTTATAGGTAAACTAGCTAAGTTTAATTTGTGGAGCAACCAGCAGATGGCAGCAGAGCTTGTCTGTTTGAGAGGGAAGCACTCAGACGTTTGTGTTGAATGTGTGTTTGTACAGATACGGGTTCAGTTCTGAAGGTTGTTAGCATCACTCAGGAAAACTGGTCCACAGAGGAAATCATCTTAGAGGAGCTTCAGGTCTTCAAGGTAAAGATCTCAAATGGAGGAGTGTAGGAAGAACTCAAAAATAAATGACAAACACAACATGATAATAAACAAAATCAGTTCAGGCTGTTAAAGTCATTGATTCATTAATTTCTTGCTTTTCAGAATCCCACACCTATCGTCAACATAGAAATCTCCTCAAAGCAGGTAAGAGCAGACGTTTCTAAGCTTTTTTTCAATAAACAAACAACTACACAGTGTCATTTTTTACTCAGGGAAAGCTCAGGATGTTTTATCAGCAAGCTGTTTTTGCTTCTGAGGTTTCACATGAATATTTGTCATGTTTTAGCAACTGCATATCTGAAGGTTTCTAAGCCACTGTCTCAAAACTGATGTGGGTGTCTTTGTTTAGCTTCATGTTATCCGAGTTTTACGGATAAGTCTGTTGCTTTTGTACTTGTGCCATTCCTTTCATTTTCCCTTTACACTCCCGTTTGTCTGATTATCTTTTAGAGTTCATGGTTAGATTTCCGGTTAACTCAAAACCTTCTTCCTTTCAGTGAATTCTCTGACAGAACTCAATACTCAGTGGCTCACTTGATAATTCTTTTGTCAGTTTTTCCATCTGTGTTGAATAGACTGATGGTCGTTTTTTGCTTATAATGGGAAAGGATATTTGAGACAGAAAACCAGTGTGTTTCCATCTACAAATAATTCGATATATTTTATTTACCACAGTTTTGGCATGAGACAATGCGTAATACCATAATAAAAAAATGTTAAGAATAATGTTTATTAAACCGTAGGCTGTTTGGTGTTGCCAAGCAACATAAAGATAGTGACTCAAATTAATATAGAAATCATCACAGGTGTGTTTATATCACAGATGTGTGTATATAAGTCATAATTTAGAACTGAAACAGTTTTATTGTAGTATTTTGTCTCATTAAAGTTGTTTTGTTAAAGCTCACTGTTGATAATGCTCTGCTCACAAGATCTTGAACACTATTTGTATTTGAGTGTTTTTATGAATGTAAATGTATGTGTAATTTTGTTATGTGTTAATGCTTTGTTATTGTATGTTATTTTTCGAGGTTGTTGACAGTAAAGAACACAGGAAACCGCAGAAGAAGAGACATTCACTGATAACTCTGTTACTAGTTGCTCCAGTCAGCACTTTCTGTCACTGCGTGTGCTTTAGATCTTTGTGTTGATGTGTTTGTGCAGCAGCAGCTGTTTGTTGGAGGAAGTGATGGCTTGGTGCAGGTGGCTCTACACAGGTGTCATATTTACGGGCAGGGCTGTGCAGAATGCTGCCTGGCCAGAGACCCGTACTGCGCCTGGGACGGTACCCAGTGCTCCAGATACATACCGGCCTCTAAAAGGTAACACACACACAACCATAAAACCGTTGTCCCAAACATGAGTCTGAGTGCAGAGCCGTGACATTGATTCAAAGAGTCAGCGCTTTTGTTTAGCAGTCTTTGTCTTTAAATTTAATTTCACACAAACACACACAGACCCACACGTGTCCTGTGACATCGGTGAGATGTGCACAGCATGCAGTTTGATGCTCTAAGGTGTTTGAGGTGGGTGAAAGTTAAAAGAGAGGGAGAGAGAGCTTTGTGATGCCCTCTTTCTGACCTACTTCTCCAGGGTGAGTTGTTTCCTGGAGTTCAGCACACAGAAGAAAATGATAAATATTTGATTTTCCTGTGCCATAGGGCGTAGTGGGACTGGACTGGACAGGCAAATTGATTAAAGTTGCTTTGTTGTTGAGATGATGTATGTGAGCTGCCAGAGAAGTTTTCTTGCCCTTTCTCTCCCCGGCTTTCCGCTCCGCCACTGACGCAAAGAGGCCAGGTCAGTCCTACAGAGAGAGAGAGAGAGAGAGATGGAGAAAGGGAGGAAGGGAGAAAGAGAGAGGGAGGGGACAGAGAGATCTGAGTAGTCTGTCGCTTACTGGAGACTCATCTGAGATGGTCGTGAGAGTTCCTCATTCATCATTGTTTGTTTGTCATGCTATAGAAAGAGCTGAGGGTGTTTGCCCTGTCCATGCTCTCTCTTGTCCATTCAATTACAATGAATGAACATTGAAGCCGTCAAGCTTTCAAAAGGACACAAAGGCTAAAAAAAATCTGTTGTCCATACAACTCATGCTAGTCTTCTGAAGCCATGTGTTAGCTTTGTGTAAGAAACAGACTGAACTTCGCTGGTCACAAAGTAACCTGGATTACTGAGTCAGCAAGCTTGAGAACTGGATCAGTCGAATATGAGAATTGTTTGTGTGTGAATCTGAATCGTTTGATCTGAACTTAAACACCCCAGAAGACCCCCAATCTTTGCCATTTTATATTTAATTTATTAATCAATGGCAAAACACATATTCATGATCTGACATCGTTTTGATGTTTTTAATGTTTTTTTGTTGGTTTTAGACCTTTTTCCATAAATTCTTTTTTTATTGTTGGTTGTTATTTGATGAATAAATGCTGAAAAAAGACAAAAGTATAAGATTCATATCTGTATAGTTTGATTATCAGTTTTTTGAAAGGTTGGTCTAAATTGAGGAATGAACCAACGTTTCTCTGTTGCTTTGTGTGCATACAGGAGAGCCAGAAGACAGGACATCAAACATGGAGACCCATCCAGCCATTGTTGGGACACAGAGGATGGTAAGAAAAACACACGTGTGTGTGTGTGTATGAAGCAGAAAAGCACTAAAAGCTTAAAGTTTTGTTAAGATACAGCATTGTCCTGTGGGGCTAACCTAATGGACCTCCAAAATATGCTTTGTCTTTCAAAAACACTGATTGCTCTCTCTCTCTCTCTCTCTCTCTCTCTCTCTCTCTCTCTCTCTCTCTCTTCAGTGTTAGGGAGGAATGTTGAGGAGAAGGTGTTGTATGGAATAGAGAGCAACTCCTCTTTCCTTGAGTGTGTTTCTAAATCCCAGCAGGCCCAAATCCGCTGGTTCGTGCTGAAGCTGGGAGCGGACCACCGACAAGAGGTACCACTAACATACTTCTCCATTTTCATGAGCGTGTGTGTGTTGTGCACTCCTTTCAGTGAGGCAGTCATGCTTCATTTTTGTAATTTATTACCATTTTATGTCCTTCATATTCCCATAATGCTGTTATATAACAGCTGACTGAATGAACACAAACACGGTCATAAACTGGGTGCAGAATTATTGCTCCGCAGGCACTAAATGAGAGAGAAAATTGGCTTTGGGAAGTGTATATGAAGCTTTGCAGATTGGCTGGCATGTTTATTATGAATTGGGACATGGGTTATATCAAATTGTAAGAATGTTATTGAGATCCCCGTGGATGAAGGTCACATGAGCTGAACAGGAAGTGCATATCAAAGGGTCCCGTCTCCACCACTGACTCATGTTTATGTATGTACAGGGACTTCAAGAAATATCATATTACACATAATGCAACTCATTAGTATATACTCAGCGATAACCATTAGACACTGTAAATGTATTGTGCAGACAAGGTGTGTGTTCACACGTTTTCTGGCTTAACAATGTGGTTTTGGACAAACTCCTGAAACTGGTTTACAGAAACCCTGAACCCCCAGTGCTCAGAGAACATTGTTGCTGCACAGTTCTGAAGATCATATTCCTAAACAGTGTGTGTTGACACAGAGAACTCAAACGGTTCTGCTGGTAATTATAAAAATGGCCCGGGCTCATGAATGAACAGATTAAGGGGAACACAAGCATAGAGATTTTTTGCAACGAACTTTACCCTATTCTCACCACACAGTGTTTCCCAGATCTGCCTTTTCCAAAAGTGTATTTCTGCTTATGTTTGATACTGTGCTTGTTGATTTGGGGTCAGTGTTTTGTGCAGTGTTTGCAAAATGTGTGTGTGTGTGTGTAGTTACGGAGAAATGTATTTGTATGTGTGTGCAATAGAAGTTCACAGTGCAGATACAGGGGTCGTTCTGACCTTGTGCCTTTGGTTTGTGCGTGTGATTCTTCTCTTGTTGGCTATGATGAATAGATGGGGCCGAGGCCTGACTCTCAGATGGAGATCAGCATATCTTTTTATTGATCCATCTCTGCAACAATTCATCCCAGCAGGTTGTGTGTATGAGTTCAGAGAGCAGAAGGTCAAATCTCAGCACAGACGTCAGATTGGTGGTACAATTCATGAAAAAACACAGATTCCTGCCCTCCCAAATATCCTGTCCCACGTCTCAAATAAACATTAGCTCTGCTTTTGTTTTATTTTCGTCTCCCTTCCTGCTTTTCTTTTCCTCCTTTTCTTTCACTCTGTCTGTCCTTCAAACAGAACAAAACGACTCCCTATCGCCCAGCTGTTCACAACACCTGCAGTATCTCACACCTGTGGTGCAATCTTAAAATATCACCCCACACTCCGGCTCGTAAAAGACAACAATAAATGATAGGAGAGAAAACAGCTCTTTGTTTTTGTGAATGTTTATTGGAACGCTCACAAAGTAAATGCAGATATCTGTTTGCAATAACAGAAATGGGCACTTTGTATCCCACATAGCTGAATACACAGAAACAGGACGGGGATGGAAATCGTAAATAATTTATTGATTCTGGTTCCAATTACAATTCCACTTAATGATTCTAATTCTTTTACAATTCTGTTAATGATTCATTTAGTAGTTTTTAAAACTATTTTAGTCTTTTTAATAGCCAGAAACAATGAATCACAGACTTAAAAGTTGATTGTTGATTCTCATGCACCGTCAACAAAAAACGTGAATGTTGTCATGTTGTAATTTCCCAGAGGATTGTGGGTCATTATTAGGCCAGCTCAAATTTAAGATGGTGAGACAGATCTTTAAGGCTTCAGACAGATCTTACTGTCTCTGTCTGTCTCTCATCTCTCTCTCTCAGAACTCACAGCCAGACTCTGTGTTATAAGGGGGAGCTGCAGACAGACAGAGGCCCTGTATTATGGTTTAAATGCTCTTGACCTGGTTGTGAGACTGATGCTGTGCTTAAACCTGCATCTGTGATCAGAGGCCAGTTTCCTCTTGCCCCCCAGTTAAACCTTCAGCGGGAGCTGTACGCTGTGATATACTGCGGAGATACAAGACAAAGACACACACACACACATTCACTGAGACACGTAACACACACCCACACACCCACACACCATAACATCCCCGTGACACACACACGTGTTTCATCTTGACACTAATGTGCCTTTGGTCTTTATGTTTTAGCCCCGTCTGTCACGGGTTCCCTGTTTCCTTTTGTTTCATTTCTGACACACTGCTGTAGGGAACAATTCACACACGTAGGATTTTGAATTTTGCTGTAAATAGCTGTTTTTAACGTTGTCATGGCTACTGTATCTCTGTGTTCTTAAGCAGATGGATTAGAGTAAGTCAGTCTCTCAGTAGATGTGTGTTTTACAGGGGTTAGGTATGCTTTGAAGCTCGCTCCCCTCCTCTCCGTACTGCACAGCTGTATTGATTTAGTCCACGACAACAGCGTGACCAGCAGAGAAATCAGCAGGCACAAAAACACAGATAACCAAAAGAATGAAAGAGAGAGAAAGAAGAGATGGAGAGGAAGGGAAGGACGAAAGCTGAGAAGATGGTACAACTGATATTGGAGAAAAAATACAGGCAGAGAAAAAATAGGAGACAAAAACAAAGGGATACAGGATAGATCCTTTATTATCTGACATTAACATTGAAGGAGGTTTTCATTCACGGAAATAAATATTACAGAATCAAACATATTATTCTAGTGGACCGATGCACCCCTGACCCCAGCAGTAGACCCCAGACAGCCAATCACATGCTGCCAAATTTCAGCCTGTTTTTGTGTAATACGCAGCAGACATAGTGAATAGTTTGTGGGCGGTCTGTGCATGTTTCATTTGAGGTGGAGACAACCATTTAGCATGATGTGTAAACTGTGTGTTGTCTGTGTTCTGTCACTAACCAATTCATACAGACCCGGACATCCAGAGAACACATTTCCTGGGTCAAAGGTTACCAGAAAGACACATTGGATATAGATCAGACCTGCTCATCAAACACATACTTCCCCTGCACTCACAAACACCTCGAGTTTAAATGGGACTCTAATTGCTCAAGACGAAGGGCATGACACCCCACCTTAACACTTCTGTACCCCCCTTCCTCTGTTGCTGTCTCTTGTTAGCATTAACATGTAGTCAACTTGTCTCATTGCTCTAATAAGACTCTAATGAGCAATCAGATGTCGTAATGTGAGGTCAGGAGGAAGCTGAGCGCAGAGGTTAAAGACCGATCTCTGACCTTGAGGGAGTCTCGCTGTGGCCTCCTGGGCTCTACGGTGCTTTTGGGCTGAATGATTGATGAGGATAAACCCATCAAGTGACACATGAATTCTCCATTTGGTGTTTGTCTGAGTGCTGATTATAGTGATGTGATTAGGTTGGTTATAATGTTTAAAAAAAACATTTGTGAATATTGAGAATCTCTATCGTCTGTCATTGCAGATCAAACCGGACGAGCGTGTTCTCGTGACAGAACGGGGTTTGCTGATTCGCTGGCTTCAGCGTAGCGACGCAGGTTCTTACTTCTGCACCTCGCAAGAACACAGCTTCACACGCACGCTTCTCCAAGTCTCTCTCCACGTCCTGGAACGCCAGCAGATTCACGGACGCTTGGCTGCTTCGCAGGGGTTGTCGGAAAACCCGGTCGGGTCGGATATGCTGACCGAAACTCGGCAGCGTTATAAGGACTACATGCGTGTGCTGAGCGGCTCGGCCCGCTCCATAGACGAGTACTGCGAGACGCTCTGGCACAAAGAGAAGAAGCAGAAGCAGAAGGGCAAATGGAAACATGTTCAGGACTTCCGCAAAAGCAGGAACAGGCGTCACCACTAGGGGGCATCAGTTATGACAATTGTGTTCGCGTTAGATGGGTCAAAATGTCCATGTGAGTATTTCTATACCAAAGAAATACTTGTACCAAATACAAGAAGAGAAATTAATTTCTGTCTGTGTGTATAAAAGCCAGAGTCTAATGGAGGTACCAGTTAAGTGACACTAACCTTGTTTTTATTTTGAAGTGCACCAGAAGTGACACATTGATTGTGTACAAATTAGGCTTTAGACCACTTTCTCAACCAGGGGTCCGGGGGGAGTTAACAGGTTAAATAACTTTTTAATTTAAAAGGGAATTAAGGTAAAAAAGTTGAGATTTACTGCTTTAGACAAAAAATGCCCATGTGACCACCAGTCAGCTTGACTGCTCATTGAAATGCATTACAATCCAGAGGTTTATTAAAGCCCCATTGAGCAAGAAGGGTATGTTATATTAAAACTATACACCTCTTCAACTTTTATAACATGTCATCTATAATCTAATACACACGGGTTTGGCGTCCAGAATAAACGTGGAAATGTCTGGGTAAGGTTAACCCATCTTTTAAAGCCACATGGCACCTGTTAATTGCGGCTTAATTTTAACCAAGAATTAAACGCATTCATGTTGAATGTATGTAAATAATAATATTATTTGTACATGAGATGTGCATGCTTTAGCATATTTACATAGAATGTTTTTTCTTTCCTAAGACTGTAATTATAACCAAGCATTTAAGTTACCTGAGTAAATTACATTAATTTTTTTATGTTTATGATTTGTCTTACTGTAGCTAGTTTTTTCATGGTATATGACGCTATTTAAATATACAGCGGTGTTTAAATAAACTTTTTTATTTCTGTGTAGTTGTACAGTTTACCATTACTATTTTAAAAAAATTGTAGTCCCGTTTTTATTTCTAAAATTTAAGACATGTAAGCCCAAGATATCCTCAAGTAATAATGTCTTCTGTTACTGTGTTTAACATTGATGATGAAAAACAGTACAATCAGATCTTAATTCACTCTCAGAATGTAACAGTTCAGCCAATCGTGTCGCGTCACATGACATATTGAGCGATGACATCACTGGACAGCTGTCACCTGCCTCAGATCAGATTAGTAACTGTGAACACCTCACACATACTTTACAATACTGCCTGACCTCAGATAACCTCACAGCCTGGAGGTGTGTGTGTGTGTGTGTGTGTGTGTGTGTGTGTGTGTGTGTTCAAGGTCAGAGCTCTGCTTCCAGCAGGATTTCTCAATTGGTCAATAGTGCATATGATGCCCTCCTGAGGAAGTCAAAGTCAGCAGGTCACACACACACATGCAAACACACGAGCTCATTTTCTTTGTTCCTGTTTTAATTTCTTCAAAATCAATCGAATCATTGAATAACAAAGTTTAAGTTAACTGCATCAAAAAACAAAGACAGCACTCGTCCTGACTCTGGGTTTGACAGCAAGGCTTTCCTCTGTTATTTGGGGCTCAGCTGATGGGGAGGGCAGTGAAGGGGAAATGGCTGTTTATTGGCTGATGGGAAAACTCGTTTATCAGGGCTAAAGTCTCGAGTAATACTGCTTTCTCCTCCTGCACCTCCTGCTATGGCAGAATGGCAGAATGCTCTCCTGTAGGGGTGATCGCTGGAGCTTTTTAACCATACAAGAGCTTCTATTAACAGATGTTATGCTATAAGCTGAGGCAGGTCAAAGGTCACGTGGGCTGCAAACTGGGAGAAACAGAGAGACAAACAGAAAGTATGAGAGAGAGAATAAAATTGGATAGATAGGGCTCAGTTGGGTGTTATCCATACAGACGAGTGTCTTTGCTAATCCTGGTTGAATGCAATATTAGGCTCATTCTAGCAGGAAAAGAGCAAGTCAGCTGACTCAAGGGGCAGAATCTCATTGGTTGGATTGTGAACCAAATTGGCTGTTTCCTTCTAGTCTTCTGGAAATGACACGTCAGGACTAATCTGGCCTGCAGTTTAGCCGCTTGGCCCTCATCTTGCATATTTTAGCAAACAAGCTGGCAGTTTATGAGAGTAAAGATGTTATTTCCAGAAAGGCGAAATTGGGTTGGACTCCAACGTAGACTGGAAGTTCTGTTTTATAATAAACAGCAAACGCACTTACTGTTCCAAAACCAAATGAGCCTTATTGTCAGTGAACATGGTGCACGCAATGACCATGTCCTCTAAACCATAGATAAATTGTTAAACTGTATGACCTGGACCTAAAGGGTATTTGGAAGTTTTATAGAAACACACTCCACATTTGGAGCAGAATTATCATAACAGTATTAAGTTGCTTCTGCTCCAGCTGTGCTCTGTGTATTTGATCTGTGGTTGTATCATCAGTGTTTTTGTGCGGTTCGCTCCTGTAGTGAATCCGGCACACAGGGTTTGCGCATTCCTTACGGCAAGACCGAGGTATTCCGGAAAGCTGGAGGGAGGAAAAGAGAAAGACTTACAGCCCTCACTTATTTGGATAATTACATGGTCTACATTTGGAATCCATGTGTTGCTGAAAACAAAATTCATTGAGTTTGAATAGTTTAATTGTTTTGTTTTAAAAACACAGGTTTTTATCTATTGTTTTCTGTTCTGTAGTTGAGTTTGTAAGAGCAGTCCATCTCTCTCTCTCTGTTAACAAAGCTGATGAATATTTCAGATCATGTGTTTGAGAGCTTTTCAAGGTTCATTGTTTATTTATTAGTCAGAATGAATCACTGGCACCTATCAGAACTAAGAAACCAGAATCCAGTTGAAAACAAGAGGCCGAGTGTGATCAGATGCTAGTCTTGCTTTTAAATTTAGGTCTCTGTCTAATTTCAATAGAAAATTTGGTCTGTAGAATGAAAAGCTCAATTCTTTTCATCTAGTGTGCAGAAACGAGTGGTTTGAAGATAAATGATGTTGTTAGAAAACAAACTCAATGCTTGTGTAGCCAAATGGCTTTGTGGAAATATACATTTAATATACTGCATGTTATCTGATCATTCTTATTGACAAGGTTTCTTTGCTAAATCTAAAATGTGTGATATATTAAGAGATATTCTAATCATTTTTGGTGCTGTAGCTTTGTAACGCAGCGTTTGCAGATGTTTGCAGATGCTGTTTGGGCACGTTTGCTTGAAGGTGGGAGCTGACAGAATTGACTTATCAAAACAAATGTCATGGAAAAAAATACAGGATTGAGATATCAAGGAGGTACAAGGTATGTCTGGCAGAATATTACAGGGCAATCTGGCTCCTCCAGATGTGTCACTGTTGACAGGTAAAGAGAGAAACAAGCACAGTGCTTTAAAGAAGTGTCGGGGGAAGAATATTGATTGTGTCCTGGGGGTAAGAGGGCAGAAGGAATGCATGACAGAGAGAAACAGTTGTTACCTCTGAGAGGGTAATAACTACCCGTGAAGCTCACACCTGATTTATGCCCAGTGTCTCTCCACCTGAGTGCTGCACCGACACGCTGGTAGCAGTCAGATGTGCTGACTGATGGCTTCATTCACAGGAAACACTTGTGTGTCTGTGATTAGTCTGTATCTTAATTTCCTTCGCAGCACCATCTCTGATAAAACGGGTCACAGCTGGTTTAGAATACAAACACTACGGGTCTGAACTCTAGCTGCCAGGAATTACTTGTGGTCTGTTCTGCTCTACCGTACGACTGAATAGCCTGCAAATAATTAAAGTAAAATTACGTAAAATATACCAAGAGAGACACTGCAAATAGATACGAGAAAACGCTTAGTTAGCAGAATTGATTTAGCCTAAGATGGAGTGTTTGAATTTCAGGGTTGTGGATTGGGTTACAAGTCATGCACAGACTCATCTGTGTTCGCTTCTGCCCCGTCTTGATCGTGCATTATGGGTAAATGCTTGTTGATTTAGGGTCAGCAGGAGCTCTGGGGTCGGGTGAGCTTGTCACTGACATCAAAGATGACGGAGGTTCCTTTTGGCTTTAACCTGCCAATACTGAGTCTAGCTATGCAGATGTTTTGAAAGATGAAAGAATACTCAATTTAGAGGTAAGTTTGGTAATAATTAGGTTCATATTGTTTGATGGTTTTGAATATCTGAGTGGACAGGGGTCTGTTGACGTAGGCCTAATAATATTAAAATGTTGAAAAACTCATTTGCGTACCTGACAGTTATTTTGAATAACTTGAATCAATTCTGCTTTCAAACTTTCTTGACCTTTGACCCTGTGCTCCCAGGGTTTGGGGGTGAAAGGTTTGGCAGGGCATTGCTGCTTTTTCATGGATCACTCAACACAAAGAAAGTTGGACCTGAATACTGAATACTTTCTACTAACCTGATATAACCCGACAACCATCAGATTTCTGGTAGGAGTCTGTCTATGTTCCACAGTGAAAAGAACAAAATTCACAAACAACAAAATGTCACGTTATATTTACACATTTTCAAAATTGACTGGTCAGTGGGTTGTCTGAACGATTAGTCAGCTGGTTGGACTTAACAAAGCCCTGTATAATTATGTGGGGGTCGTGTCCTTCAGATACCAATTAGATGCATATGGACGCTAAGCCCTTCAATAGGGTGTAAAAATATCTATAGCTTTTTACACAAAACTAGTTCTTGTAAAGAAAAGAGACTCAGGGGATTTTTGGTTGCAACATTACAGTACAGTAATTATTTTAAAATTTACTATTAAAGGCATTTGTTACAAAAGTGATACTTTAAAAGGAGTTAACAAAAGATAAAACTTCTCAGAAAAGATTTTATTATGCTACTAAAGGGCTTTTTTATTAAAGCTAAAACACTCCATACTGATACTATGTAACAGTTCTCAGAAGTTGCATGTTTAGTCTTCTTAAAAAGCTATTTAAATAATACGTAAGCTAAATAAATTCAGTAGTCAACCTCGCTAGTTTACTAGCCAGTTCATGAAGGATCCTGACCCATCCATCATAAAAGGTTATTTGTACAAATCCATAATGTTTCTCCAATCTGGGCACAGTGATGAGAAAAATATAAAACACCCGGCGGTTACATCAGCCTCTGAAGTGTGCTGTGTGTGTACAGGTGTGTCTCAGAATAAAGTCCAGGAATTTTAGTTTGTATACGTAAATCACAGACAACTGAAGTTTGATGAGATTTTGGTAACTTTTCAGAGCGACGCCTCTGAGTTCACAATAAAGCTCTCAGTGCATGTCAGAGATAATTTTATTCAAACGTCTCGCTATTGTCATCATGCCGTTTCCTACGGTGAGCGTTTAATACATTCACAATATCATGCGTATTTCATTGGCCTTGCTAAAGAAAAGCTTTCTGTATTCAGGAGAAAATACAATAGAGCAGAACATGAGCTGAATGCTGTCACTCATTCTTTTGTTATCTGGGTCTCAACATCTGTTTAGGCAGAAACATCAATCTGAAAACACTTCAGCTTCACCAATACTGAGCCAAAACTCTGCAGAACAGACAGATGGAGAGAGAAAAATAGTCTTGCAAGATCCTTCAGAAATCAGGACTTATTCAAAAGTAATAAAATAACAGAATTAAATACAGTCATGTAATGTAAACGTACATTCATACATGATAATTCAGTGCAGAAAGAAGGTCAAGTGAACTTTGGTTGACTCCTAGTTATCAAGAATGTTCTTGCAGCAACAGTAGGAGAATGTTTTTTTAATGTAATATATATTAAAAACATAATTCTTAACTTGTTAGTGCAGAATTACAAACATGTTTGAATGATGTTCTTAAACATAACCAAGCAATAATGCAATGATAGAATGTGTAAAAAACTGGAGGTTTTGAACATTTTTAGAACATTAAAGAACATTAAAAGTAACGCTTCTGTATACATTCTTTACACACACATACAGTGTCCAGCTGTATGTTTTGTCTCACATACACATCAGGATGAAATTTGACAGTACAGCTCTGTAATTATTTCTGTCTCTTCATTGTGTTCATCTCTTACAGGGAAATATGCTATTTATTTGTTGTGTGTACGTATATAATTCAATATATCAATGCAAAATACACAATGAGTTGGACTCATTAAATTCTTTCTGACAGATCTGTTGTATTCATCAGACAAATACTGAGCATATATTTATTGACTCTGCTGTTTCTGGGCTCTTTATGTGTTTAAAACCAGTTTCCAAGATGCCTGCATCAATATTATTATGTATACTGATGCTGTTGATGTTTATATGTGTCTGTTTTTAGGAGTTTTTTTAGAGGATATTTAGGACTTCATTAGACACTGAATCCAGTCGTTAAATATTCTGCACTGTGAAAGTGTGTTAATGTGTATTGATCACTAATACTTCACAGAGATCAGATTTAGTCCTGCACATGGGCTGATGGTGTTTCTGAAGAGCACCGCAGAGCTGATGTCACATTCTCTCTTTAACAATATCACTTACTTCCTCTTTCTTCTTCAGTCACTTCCATTTCACCATCTTCTCATATTGAAGACTGGCTGCAGATATTAGTACCTCTTCAGAAAGCTGGTTCAGAAATACTTATTTAACCATCTTAATGTTGGTGAGACATTTTCTTGGTAAGATGTTTTTGCTTTATGTATGCTTTAAAACATTTTTAACTTCATCTGATATAAAGACTTTAATTTTGGTATCACTTTCCTGTAGAGGATTATGGGTAAATTAGAAAGATCAACTGATTTTATGTTGAGCTGCTTCTGTTTCACATTCTCTGTTAGTTTTATTAATTTGACAGTTTGATTATTGAGTTCATTGCTGTTCATGGAAATCTGCAGAGTCGATGAACTTTGATCTTCAAGCGCTTGGTTACCTGCAGACTCTGGGTGACATGATTAAAGAAGTTTCAGAGAAGTGACAGATGGATCAGAACAGAGGTGAGATGTTCCACACAGAACATCAGCGGTGATGCACAGCTGATCTGTCTCAGATACAACAGCATCATGTGATATTGAGTTGGTGGGTTTCATTTGCATGTAAAAAGATCTTTGTTTAGGAGGAATTATTAGCATTCTGTTTGATATAAAGGCTCAGTATGATATACTGTAACAAACATTGTTTTTCAAATCCTCTTAGTGTGGTAATTGCGTGGAAGAAAGTGAGATTTAAGAAGGAGTCAGCTTGAAAATATTTCCATATTTATGGTAGGATAACCTGTTGCATTTGCAACGGTATGAACCTTTTGCTGAACTTTTACATTATGCATGAGGAACTGGTTCAGGTAGCTGTTGTGTACAGATGTTATGTGATGAGATTTAATCTGAGCAGACTTGTGCAAGCAGCAGGCATGAATAGAGTCATTCATATTTTCAAATAAAATTAAACAGCACAAGGCAAACTGGAAACTGAAGTATTATGTAGACGTGGGTCAGCTGATACTGGTCACGATGTTTGGTCCAAGCCTTTTATCTCTGTGGTGTTATTTCAAAAGCCAAACCCCAGGCAGCACATAAACCTGCGGCCTGAGTCCAGGAAACAAACTAACCTTTTCCAGAAATCACCTCCAAACAGAAGTCTGAAGTCAAGTCTGAATTTCTATCACTTAATCTCAAACCTCTGAAGCTAATTCAATCACACCGGAATTTAGTTCTTCTTTAACATGTTATCCGAGTGTTGTCATCTCAGTTGTGCAAAGACATTGCTGTTACCATGGACACATTTTGCATGAAATCTTATTTTAAATCTGGTTCAATTTAGAATTAAATGTATCTCTGTAATGTGTGTGTGTGTGTGTGCGCGTGAGTTTGTGGTGTGTATCAGTAACATTTTAAACAAATAATGAGTGGGTAAATTAGATATTTTTTTTTTTTTAAACTGCTTAGAAACAAAGACCTGTTTTGTTGTATTGTGGAATGCCTCCAAAACAGTCCCTGTAGAAAAATGCTAATTGGTTTAAATCTACTGCACGCTGGAATTTGTCTGAATGTTGCATAAGAGCTTAACTTCAGCCGATTAAACAGACACTAACAATGCCAACAGAAACACTTGGTGTGTGTTATTTAATTAGGTAAATGCTACTACTGGCACACAATAGAGCATAGTTTCATTTCATGTTCACAGTGGATCTTATTAAATCTGACACTAGTCAGTAAGTCTTTACTTCTCATAGCTCTTGTTTATAGCTCTTATAATTTATGGTTTCTTTCCCAAGTTTAGCTTGGATTTTGCCGTCCCATTGTACTTGAGTAAAACACACCAATAATACAAAAGCTGAAAACTTTAAAAACTTTGTAACATTGCTTCCCCTAGACCACTTACTGAAAATGCCAGTCAACATTACATAGCAAAAAACAAATAGCAAAATGTGAAATTGATGGAATGTTTGGGTTTACTTTGCTAATCTGTGTGTTTTTATTATTGTATCCAGGCTGCTGTTGTGTAGAGTGGTGTGGCATAAAGAGCCGATCCGGTAACTGAAAGGTTGTAGGTTCCAATCCCTGCTAGAAGTGACATGAATTGTGGCTTTGTTGTTGTGACCCGTTGTGACCTTGAGCAAGACAGTAACATCTGATGATTTCTAGTTTGATATTCTTTGCCATAATTGAACTGTAAGTTGCTTTGGATAGATGTCTGCTAATTGACTACATTCCTAGCTAACAGGGAACGTTCTCAGAACATTTGCTAATGTTATCAAAAGCATTCTTGTTGTTAACGTTATCATCAAAAACATTATTCTTAGAGCATTCCTAGAATGTGATTCAAAATCACATTTTCAACAAATTTTGTTACAAGGAAATGTTAGGAAACGTTCTTACAACCTAAAATTGTTAACTGGATAGGCCCGGTTCTAAATGCTGCCTTCAGCCCCTGTGGTCCAATTGAGTTCACACTTTGGTAATGTCATGCCAGATTTGAGGAAAGAATGGAGATTTGGTGAGTTTATTCATGGCCTCGTTACATCCCCAAAGCTCAGAGTTGCAGTCAGAGTGAGATCTACGATCTAAAAACACCAGCTAATGTGTCACAATCAGTTAGCAATGACACTGATAACTGTGAATATGACTAACAGTTTGTTTTCCAGTGAATGGAGACATCTCATCTCAGAGGATCTCTGGAAGCTGTGATTTATCACCGCTCATTAACGTCTGAGAGCCAGCAGATGTTTTCATTTCCATTGTGCTGTTAATGATGCTGGAATGGTACCATAACAACCATTTGTTGAACGAGTGTTGAGAAAACCTGTACTGGAACAGAGATGAGCTATATTGTTTTTTTCCATAGGACTTAAACAAAAGCTCATGTAGAAAGCAGGAGATTTCAGTGGGGTGCGATTATTCCGTACACAATGCCAGAAACGAAACACAATAAAGTGAGTGAGCGTCTGTGCCCACAACACAGGTGGCAGAGAGTTTGTGGAAGACGAATTGATTGATGAGACCTGTGAGCGTTCCATCTCTCTCTCTCTCTCTCTCTCTGGCTGGTTTATTGGTGGGCTGCTTCAGCTGTAGTAATCTAAAGCAGATGGCAGTTTGTTTGAAGTCTCTGCAGATGGTCATCACTGCTTCCCTCTTTAACACCTGAGCCCTGAGGGATCCAGACACCACACGGAGCACTAGCCTGCCAGAGCAGCTAACTTACCATCTCACGAAATCACCAAAATAACCTGTTCTGAAGGATGAGTCAAAACCGCTAAGCTGCAGAGAAACGCTAATCAGGTGGAAAAATCTGTCTAATGTGCCCGTCATGATGAAAGATCTAACCAAACCTAACCGCGCGGTGTAACTAGCATGTTCTGTTGAATGTAATCATGAGTGGCCACTCTAACTAGACAAACATTAGCATAACAGGAAAACACGTCCAGACGTATATTATTTTAGTCCTGTGTTAACCTGCAGTTTTCCTGGCAATATTCCATTAAAAGCTTCTTTGAGGTTTATACTGTGGTAAAATGTGTCTGGAATTGACCTACAATCTAAGGGGGTTCAAAACCTACATGCTCGCATTGACACAGTCGTTCAGAGCGCTTTGCATTCTGGGAAAAATGCCAAATGTAACTCTACCGATGGAGAAATGCAGATCTAGAGGAAATTTGAAGGCCATAGTCATTAAGAAAACATGTCTAATTATGAAAACGTGTATTCGGAAGGACAAAAATATATTCAGTCCATCATGCATCTAGCAACTTTTCCAACACGTTTAAAGTTTAGACCCGTGATGCCCGTAGTTAAAGGTTATATGTCTCCAGTGTACAGTACACTGTAACAGTTAAAGTAAGTAAAGCATGAAAGATCTTAGCACCGGCACTGCAGTATCTTTCCACCCCGTGTCTCTGCCAAATCCCTCACAGATGAACACCAGCTGCATTAAACAGTTTATCTGCCCTTCACGCTCGCACTAAGATGATAAAACCCATTAGTCTACATAGTCGTTGTCACGTTTTCTTTCAGCTCGTGTCGTGTCGTGGTGCGCTACGAATATCAGGTAGAAATTTAACCTGTGTGCTTCAGTGGAGCATGATTCTCTAATCGCTGAGACGTGATGGAGGTCACGTGTCATTGGTTGAGAGGACACCGGGATGTTCTTGGCAGGAAATGGCCATTGTGACTCGTTCTGTAGTGTATTGTATGTTTCCTGTGGTAGAACTGAGTGCTGAGAGATTGAAAACAAGAGAAACTCAGGAATTCCTGCTGTCCAGGTTTTCAGAGCTGAGTCGGTGAGGGCGATCCTTCAGCTGGAAACCAGCAGGAATTTTAAAAGGTGTCTGTACACCTGTTGTTTTAGCAGGATTTAGGTTGTGTTTATACAGGTGGTGCTGGAGAAAGGCTTTCTCTGTTTTTGTATATGGGACACATACTGTAAGAATATGCATACAGCACAAAGTGACTTTATACATGTGTATTGTAACGAATATTCAAATGTCTATGAATTTCATATTTTATTTATTTTTTGGCAGGGCTGGTAATTTTCTTTTTTTTTTAGTTCCTGCAGGATAAAACATTTTTTTATTGGTCAGATCACCTGTGTAGTATCACCCTATACTAAAAGAGTCCCTGCAGAGAGCCATGGTGCCAGTCTATACAGTATATATATACAGTATAACTATACAGTCTATAGTTTCTAAAAACAAAAAATACCTTGCAGAAATTTAGGCTAGCTTTAACAGCATTATCAAGGGGCTTTAACTCATGTTAAGACCACCGGAAAGATCCTCTGTGGACAAAGATGTTCTCTGTGGATATCTGTCTGTTTTAAAATAATTATTGATTTTTTTTAACTTGAAATCTTTACTGTATATTCCTGTATGTTGGAACCTTTGTCTCATACTGATCCTCATGCTGAGATACAGACACAAAATTAATCAGCATTGTGTGTCACTTACTGCTCCGGTTTCATACTGACAATCACTATATATCTGGATTGTCTCCAGTTCAAATTTGATCATATAACTTTGATTCGTACATCTTAACCTTTTTGTTCACACATTATTGCTGTCTGCACAGATATTCTTTGTTCTGTGTGGAGGTGCACGTGCAGCTTAGAAAGCACATTTCT
>JAZGTK010001433.1:0-40285 GCA_036877625.1 Ambastaia sidthimunki
CGCGCCAGAGTTTGTTTGTACAGACATTGATCCACGGCCTCCTGGGTCTGTGAGTGCCGTTTACCAATTTGTGTCTTCCCTTTTTCTCAGCACAGCTCGGCGGGAACAAACAGTCATGCTCGCCAACACTAGACCACACGTTGCTCGGCAACAGCACACTGGTTGGAGGGAGGGTGGAGAGGGGGTGGAGTGACAGGCTAGAGATCCGTGAGGAGGGAATCAAGGCCTTTATTAGCCCTCAGTACAGATCCCTGACCCACACCTCTCCACTCTTCATGACCCTCAGAACAGCAATAAAGATCTTCTGTTTGTGTAGACATAACTTTGTTTATAGTATTTATGTGATTATGAATCTATTGTATTCTGTGCAGTTCTGAGATTTTTACAGGTTCAAATACTGTCATCTTTTAAGTATATTATATTGGACAGTGAAGTAATTTTCTAGAATATTTAAAGGATTATTATTCCAAAATGCATTTAAGAATTATTTTATAATATATTTCCTTTCACTTACAGCACTTATTTATTGATGTGATCTGCTAGAAATCAGGTACACAGGAAGAACAGGTGTTTTTTGAAACATAATCGTGTTTTGGGTTTTAGTCTTTCACAATCTTAACAAAAAGGCTTTAACATGAATATAAATACCAACCATCTTTCTGGACGCAGAATAAAATTTACTTTTAAATAACATTAAAATTATTATTCACATATAAAGACAGAGCAGATATAAAGACATACTGTATTAGTATGCAAGGCTCCACTAAAGTACAAATCATGACCAACACCCACATATTTAAGACAGAACGCAATGTACATTTCAGTATAGTGCACATATGTTGGGGAGGAGTTTAGTTGTGGCAGGAAGTCTTGACCTTTTTAGGAGGACTCAACCATTTCCTATCAAATGCACTTGTTTTTGATAATTCTTCACAATTGTATTTAGAACAATGTGTTCAATAGGTCTGAGAACATTGTGTTTGCAAGAGTTCAAATCAGGCCACAGCTAAAGCCACTAAAAACATTCAATTATCGTTTTGGAAAAGACAATATGTCTGAAAATTTAGTTTGGCTCCCAAACCTGCAATTTGATGATGTGAGAGTCAGAATTATGCTCTAAATCTGATTTTTATGGTGTCAGAATACTTTTATTAAAATCCCATTGGGAAATGTCTCTTTCTTTGCAAATTAGCATATTTATTTTAATCAACTTCAATTTGAATTTAGGAATTATTTAAACCATAGTTATTTTCTACTCATTTGTGCTTTTTTTCATTGCCTGTGGAGTTACAGGACAGTGACAGTAACAATAAAAAATAATATTGAGTTTTAATTGATTTCTCCCTTAAATGACATCCAATGTTTTTATGTAGTTCATTGATGTTTAGAAATCATAAAATATGTAAAATATGATGATATGTGTTCTGATGATGTTGGTTAGTGATCCACTCAAATGTCTGATTTCTGTTTTGACTGTGTGTGTATGTGTGAATGAAAGAATTTATGAAAGAAACAGAGGGAAGCAGAGGACAGAAATAAATGATCAAGTACATGTACAGACATCAAGAACTTAAAATATGATAACTTGGATGTGCTTTTGTCTCCAGCTAGAAATCTTGACACGTTTTTTATCACACAACTGCATCCAAAAATTCTGAGAACACATTGGAAATCTGGCATTCAGAATCCAAACCTTGAAATAATAAAAAAAAAAGGCAAAGAGAAGCATTTTCTGTAGTAAATATTTTGGGTTAAACTGTCTGGACCCTTCCACTATTTTCTTAATATTTGTTTTGCAAACTATTTGCTTGGTTATTAATTCACAAGATATGATGTCAACATGGAGGCTTCCCACTAAAACAAAATGTAAATAACAATCTCTCTATAACGATTATGTGATTCTGTCCTCTTTCAAAATATTTCAGCTCCAAAGACTTCAGGCGTTCCTATCCATTTCCTGCATGGCTTACTGGATATGGCAAACATATGCTGAGGGCTGTCTGTGTAAGGTTTACCTCAGTCCCTGGACGAATAAAATATGAGGATTATTGGATTAGAAAGAAAAGAGGGATGAGTATATTGCCTTCCCCTGTTCTTGCCATTTCAATTCATATTCTCGTATATTTTCAATTAAAACAAGACAATCATTGATTAAAAGGACAGACAGATATAAAACAAAGTATGACATGAAACAGAAGCTTTTAAATTATTAATATTTTTGTCCTTATATTTGTTACCTTTTTGTGTCAGATTCATTTCAGGTTCTGCATTTCAATTTAATTTAGTGATTTTTATCATTTAAGTTACATTTATAAGTATTTCAGATAATGCTTAAATTCACACATAACACAGTGTGTGAGTGGCAGCTACCTCTTAAGCTATGATGATGTTTGATTGTGTTTTCCTGGATCTATAAACTGAAATGACACACATGTGTCTGTTTGCACAAAGCTCAAGATCACATATTTGAGCATCCCGTTTAAATAAGCGCATGCACAGCACCAAACCACTACGACAATGCAGTGCTCCAAATTTTATTTCCCTGTGGAGTCCTTTTGTTTTATTTTGTCTTTTGTGGAGTCTGTTTTGGTGTGGCTTCTCTTCTTGGGTCAAAATAAGAATTCTTTGCCAGACATAAGAATGTGATCACATGTTCCAAACAGGCTAAAACAACATCCCTGAAGCCCTTGAAGCACTGGCTCTACAACCCTTCCAGCCACAAGATCATAGGCTCTTCATTGAGCAGGAAATATAAAATACACTTTCTCTTTTACAACACCTACATTCTCTAAGGGTTCTATATGGATGATGCTTCTTAAAGTTAAGCCATATGTGTGCTTAACTTGTGCAAAAGACCTTTGTCATCTAACTGGAATGCCTTTGGACAGTAAAACCCAGTGTTTTGGCAAGAATTTCAGTCCCGTACAGTGTTTAAAATCATAGATATGCTGTATATGGATTAATTGCAATGCATATATGCATTGGTGAAAAATAGAGAGCGCTGGAGGCATGATAGTGAGGTGAAAAGTCTGAATCGGATGGTGCAGTAATGATGGCTGAAAGTAATAAAATTACAAAGCTGGGCATGAGAGGGACATTTGATTCTTTGAGGTGGATTGGTCCTGCACTACTATTGAAGATTTTGGTCTAGTCTTTGTCTGGTTTGACTAAACAGATTATTAGTCATTCTGAGTAGTTTGATGGTTACTTATTGGCTTAACATAACTAAAGTTATACTGGAATGGTGGGGGGCAAGAACTACTAATTAAAATCAACAACAACAACAAAAATAATTAAGGCCTAAGTAAAAAAAAAAATACATAAAATAAATAGTATTTTATATTAGTTTCAAATAGTATTTTTAGTTTTTAAAAGTACCTTTACTAGGTTTTAAATAGTACTTTTATACTAAATAGTATTATAATATACACTATATATATCTGCTGTGTCCTACAAATAAAACCCAAAAGCTACACATTTGTCCTCTGTATTAAAACCTCAGGCTCCTTCCCTTTCGGATATTGTATTACATCAAATGTGTGCAATGTGAACAATCACCAAAAATAACTTTTGCATTCAGGCCTCTTTAGTTTCATTGAGGGCCATCAGCATTTTTATGTCACCTTTTGTGGAGCCAGTCATGAAAATCTTGCATGCAAGTGTGAACATCAGATTGTGATGTTTGGGTGCGTGTGTATGTTTATTGAGTCGCCTGATCATGTGTCTTGCTAATAAGGAGCATTTGTTAAGTACGTCATGTTTTTGACAGAACCCTGCCATGAACGTTTCGCACGAGAACACAAGGTTCAATTCGAAACAGCAGTCAATTTTCTGCACATATGCTAAAGATTAAACATTCACTTCGTGTTGTAATTGGGATGATTCAGGACTTATATTGACCATAAACATGAACATTTCAATCTATTTAAAGCAGCTAGTACCAGGTCAAACACGGACATCTGTGGGCAGATCACTCCGCTAGTCCAGTCAAAGCTTTGCCAGTCATTTAATGAGCCCCAAACAAAGATGATATAAGTATCAGAATCATTAAGCCTGCACAATGCAGACGCCTCTGTCTCGAAGCTGATCTCCTGTCTCTGCACTCCTTTTACAGATAATGATACTGTCAAAGGTTTGCAGATATAGAGTGAATCTTTAAGTCACAGATCTGTTAAATAGGTGGAAAGCTGAGCTTGCGGGGGTGTCTTAACTACATCTGATATTCACTCTTCACTTATTCCTCTTACTGCTTTACATATTTTGCATTTCACAAGCTCACAGCTCTGTGGCAAACCTGAGGAACACAGCTAGAGTACAGAGAAAAAAGAAAGACTAAAATCATTGTTTGCATTAAACGTCAGCATAGATACATTTCACTGAATTTGATGTCCCATAATTCCCAGCATGCGAGTTTGCTATTGGTTGAAAGAAAAAAATACTTTTGAATACAGCAGCAAGCGTCAATTTATGATTTCTACCAAGAGTCTTCACATATTTAGCTCACATGAATTTGTTCTACATTGTGAGACATGACATTATGGTGCCTTTGAAGTCTGTCTGAAACTATTTCCATAGGAAGTACTTTAAACAACAACACTCACTGACTGACTGGGCAGTGAGACAGCAAGACGGCTGCTTTGAGTTTCGAACACTATTTTTATCACCTTACCACACTGGTGTGATGCACACTAGGCCCATCTGCCCCACAGCTTTGTATGTGAGTGATATTTCTTTTTTCCTTCAACTGGACCGGGTTTAAAGACTTGTTAAAAACATCAGATCCAGACCCACTAGAGGATTTGCTTGGGACTCTCAATTGTCCTTTTTTAAGTGCTTTTTCATACTAATCCAGATGACTAATCTGTCAGAATATTTGTATGCAACATTCTTGTGATTCTTTTCCAGCTTCTAGACACAAAACTGCATAGATAAGTGTGACTGGAATACCTCAATATTTGCCTACAGATAGACAAAACAATGAAGTAACTCACCTTGGAGCAAAATTGTTGGATATTCAGTCAGTGATCCATGTGGATTTGTGTATTCACAAAGGTATAGGTACAGGTTCTTATCTACCTGTAGTATTATTTCTGGTGAAGGTACTGCTGATATTTACTGTTTTATTGCAAAGGTCATTTCTTTTTATATTATGTCCCTGAATAGTTAAATTAACATCTTTTTTTCAGATACATGCAGCTTAAAATGTCCTTCATAAAGAGCAGAAGAACATCAAGTACACAGTTTAATTTAGATCAGTTTGTCTTTAAATGACACTGTTTACAATCCATGATTCAGGATTCATGATTCATTTCTTAAAAAAAATTGTAAAACAACATATGTTTAAAGAAGACCCTGTTTTTTATAAATGCACTGCATCTTTATAGAGTCTAATTTGCAATAAACGATTCCAAGCTTGTAGAACCTGGACCGTTGATGTAACTTAATAACTCCTGTTAGTTCTCTCAACAGCAGACATCCAATACTGAATTCAGATCATGTGATTCCACAAGCAGCTTGAGATGAAGCTGTCCACAGATGGTCAGAGTTGTGTACACCCAGAGCAGTGAACTGAAAGGGTGAACGGGCCAAGCACAGGGTCTGCAGAGAAAGGACGTATATGTTCAGATGGGAGGACGGGCTCCAGCTGGCATCTGGCAATCTAAAATCAGCAGCAGCCCAGTCAGGTGCACATACCACACAGTAATATGGATGAACGGGACCACCTTGAATCTCTAGGCGTTCCAAAGTAGTTCATGTGGGTGAGAAGTAGTTCCCTGTATAGCCTAATTTAACATGCACATTTCTGTTTGTATGATTTTCAAGTAGGTTCAAGAATGTTGTTGCCTGTTATATAGCAGTTAGTTCTGGACCTCTAGAGTGACTAAATAAGTAATGTTTCAAGAGTTATGAAATTTAGTATAACAACACTGGATATTTTTACTGTTTCTGGCTCAACTGGTAGAGCATTGCGTTAGCAGCGCAAAGGTTATGGGTTCAATCCCAGGGAATGCAAGTACTGATGAAAAACATTTATATCTTGAATTCACTGTGAGTCGCTTTGGATAAAAGCGTCTGCCAAATGAATAAATGTAAATGCATTAGTTCAGACTATGGAAGCAGAGTTTGTATGGTAAGGAGTGGATTTTTTAAAAGTCAGAGAGTTTTTCTTTTCCTTCAAGATCTCTAAGTGGTGCATTTCCAAAAGCATTGATAGCATTGATATGTTCCACTGTTAACAATATAGTTAACCAATTTAGTGTTTTTCAAAACCATAGTTAAAGCAAACATTTATAAACAATGTTGGAAAGTTGGTGAAATGACATCTCTCCACCTGTGGTCAGAAGCATATTTGCATACTTGTTGGTATGATGAATAGCTACAAATAGATATTTCTCCTCAGCACAACAGAGGGACTTACATAAAGTGGAATTTCATATTTTATTATTTTGTATGTTAATATCTCTATATTTGATACCATGGTTTTTATTGTACCTATAATTTAGTCACAGTTTTTGAAGAGTGTACATGTGCTCTTATGACGCAAGTAGAAAATTGTAATGGACACATTTGCAAATAAAACAAACCAATGGAGAACAAAAAATGGCAAAGTGGTCCACATATGCTATGTTCATTTTTACAGCAGTATTGCACTCGCAATGAGCTATACTGATCTAAATTTAATTCGATTTCTGCTGAAACTATTATTCCTTCTGACATCATTGAGAACATTTCCATATTGTTGATGCAACGTGGTTCAAGCGATACAAAGGCGCCACAAAGTTACTACAGTATGTTGCAGTTGTAGCAACATTGTTAGTTTCTTCACTGATGCTTTGCACTGTGATGTTTCAGCAGTGAGTCATTGTACGGGAAATGCACACAAATCAGTTCTTGGCAACTTAAAAGTGAATTATGGTAAAATTCTACAGTCAAGGTGCCAGTTAATATCTTATTTAGTTTTGTTCTTCTGTCATCTACTCTTGCCAGCGGTAAAAGAAATTGTTCCCAAACATGGCACAATGTTTACCTCTTTATTTTCCTCACTTGTTGATGCCTCAAAGACAGGACTGAAAAACATTTAATTACTTTGTGATTCAGTGTATCAGGAGTTCCTCATTATGCTTCTGGAGTCTGGAAGGGAATGTTCATCTCTGTGTCTGCAGGCTTTCATAGACTGACGGATTCCTTGGCAACTGTTTCTCTTGTTTTTTTCCCCTCTCACACACTTTTTTCTCCTGCTTTTTTTCTCTCCATCTCCCTCTTCTCTTCTTTTAATTAGAGCAGAAGATCAGTAAAATGCCAAGTGTCAGAAGCAGAGAAGATGAGAATATAGCATAAACGACCTTTTAAACTTTGCTGATCTTTGATAAGGCCACAAATGGTGCATCTTGGTCCTTCCTCCTGTGTTGCTAGTCTCACTCTACCTGGACTGTTATCATAACAGGTGGAGATCTGAGCTACTGTTGACTGTGATTATATAGTTAGAACTTCTAAGCACGTTATGAAACAGAATCTATATAACAGTTATATATACTGCATATAACTGATCTTATATCCTATCTAAATTTGTATTATTATAATAAATATCTACATAGGTAAATAGTTTCAGTTTTCTTTCTTTCTTTCTTTCTTTCTTTCTTTCTTTCTTTCTTTCTTTCTTTCTGTCTGTCTGTCTGTCTGTCTGTCTGTCTGTCTCTGTATCATATTTGTATAATTGGTAATATAATCTATCTACATTTTATATAAGATAACGTGAGTGGCAAATCTTACTACTGTGATGTTACAGCATTGTGGGTGGTCACTAGGGTATTGCTATGCTGCTTGGGTGTACTTGGTGCTTGCTAGATTGTTACTTACTCGTCCAAATCAGAAAAGCCCCCCCATATCACCCAGTCTCTATGATATTTGTTTCACTAATTCTCCTTTTTTTCACATTTCCATGTAAAATTTGTATGTCTGATCACTTATGTCTGTTAAACACCTCTGTTCTACAAACCACAGGATTTAAAGCATCATTCATGTTTATAAATCACAAACAATGAATGTTTAGCACTGCTAATAATGATCTCCTTTTAGATTTCTATTATATAATAAATATCTGGTGCGGAAAATCTTCTATATACTTCTTGTACACACCTGTCCTGATTTGTGCACACTCTTTCCCATTGACAAGGCTGGAACTGTTTGGCAATTAAAATTCACACAGACTTTGTTGCCAAATGTCTGAACTTTCTATGACATTGGAAGCCTTTGGGTTTTTGCTTCTCTCCAGCTTGAATAATCACCTACTTTTGGCTTGAGGCGATAAACCGCACTTCATAGGGATGGAGAATCCAGTCTGACAGTCAGTAAGACCGGTGTCAGGACATTTCATTTAATCACACATTTTATCAGACAGAATTCAGATCATGTTTGGGTATGGACATTATAAGACCACAATCCCACAGTCTTATGTGAGGAGAATTTTACATTTATAATAATACTAATGCTGAAACAATTCTACTCCTGTTACAAATAATACTAGTAGCTACTACTCTTTCTACAGTCTGTCGTCTTCCTATGTCACATTTTTCCTGTGCCTCTAATGATGCTGTACAGGGACATTATACAGTATATATAGTGGGCATGATGTCACAGTATATAGGGTAAATTGATACACATAGCCTTCTCAGCAAAATGTTAACGATTATGAAAGAAGTTATGTAAAAGTAAAAAAAAAATGTAAATAGCAAACACATTTTTTGGCCAACAAACATTGTTCTTTTAAATAACAAGTTTAACTAAACAACTAAACAAGGTCTCTAAGGTCCCTAAAAACAGTATGAAAAAATCTGATTTTCTAGTATTTTGGGGTCATTTTACCCTTTGTCTTTACTTCTTATTGTCAGCCTGCCTTGCGCTAGACATTGTGTGGGTACTGATATTTCAATTTAAAGAGAAAGACTGAGATCCTCTCCAGAATGAGTGGGAGGGTAAAGCACTTGCACCTTGCGGTTTGTTGTCGTTTGAAAAACAGAAAAGAAAACTGTTTTTAATCTCAGTATTAGCGATGCATTCACAGCGTTATGAGAGAAGAATGGAAATTGAAATTTCACACAGGTTTCTGGAATGACATGAATTAGTAATCAGGAGATGATTCTAGGTATTCAGGATTTTTTTCTAGGAAACATATTGTGGATCCTCATTTACAGAATGGATGACTGCATCATCTGTGTCCTCAGTTGCTTTATTAGATTATTAGTTGCTTTAACTAGATTTTTACATTTTGTTAAGGAAATGTGAGGAAATTCAAGAGAGATCACCTTGGTGTCCCCTTAATATTCTAGTCCCTGTCTGGGGCTGCCAGAAGCCTCTTTATTAGATTGATCTGTGGTTGCTAGGGTGTTGCTAAGTCACTGCTAGTGTGTTCTGAGTGGTAAATCAAAAGGGCCCAGCTTCAAGTCTCCAGGATTTTCTGTTCTGTATCATTAGTGAGCTATTCATTCTTAGTAAGTTTGTGCATTCTGATGTTTGTATTGGCCTCTGCCTCAGGAAGTACAGATTGTCTGTGGCACTCTGACATGTACTGTCAACATTTGTGCCAGATCCCACAATACCATAGTCCTGATCGGCTGTCTCAGTGCCATTAAATGTGTGCAGTGCCTACAGCAAGAACAGGGTACTTTGTTTTTGACATCTATTCAAATGTGTTTTAAAAGGAAGGACAAACAGCACATGTCTGTGCATAACAATGTAAACTGTCTTTTTTGGTGATGTCCTATGTTATGATTTATCACCGACTTCGTTTGCCAGCAATGAGGGAATTTTGGTCCAACAATTCAGCTATTTGTTTAGGAGAGCAAAGAATTTAATTAATAAAGATGAAAGCCATTGTTTTGTAAACAAAATCATTGGCTGGAAAAGAAAAAAGGAATAGAGTTTGTAATCAAATAATCATCATCATATTGGTCTCTCAATATGTTCCAATCAAGCAAATGATACTGTTTAAGCATAATAATGCAAATGCAAGGAAATTGAGCAGGATCTAGGCCTATTTTTTTTTACCTGGGAATTTTGCCTCCTCCCATTTAACAATGACACACAAGCTGTACTAAGACACTTTAGACCTGCCAAATAAGTATCAAAATAAGTAACCCTACTGAGGGTCTACATAGACCACTATTATTCTAATGCACAGATATACGGTATATACCTGAGACACACACCACACACTAGGAGAGACATAATATTTCTTTCAATCATTTGCAAATTCATAGATTTGTTTTCATTTATGCCTCATCTGCTGATTGCATAACCTGCAACTGAGTACAACATGTTTTCTATGTTGTATCAGGATGAAACTTAGCTGGCCATGACAACCATATGAAATGACCTCAGTTTTCAGACAGATTTTTTGTTCCTGCTCAAACATGGCACGGAATCATTAACTGATGTTTAAAAAGGCTTTTAAAATGCTACTGCAGAGCTTGTGAATATAAAGTGACAGAAACAAAAAATTGAATGTGTTACTCAGTTGAGGTTTCAAAACAGAGATTATGTGTGCATTTCAATCCTTAAATGATCCAGACACCTATGTTCATATGTAATTGTTGATCTCTATATAAAGTAATCTGAGAATTGACCATCATACGGTTTTTGATTTTTGCATCACTGTGTATTAATAATATTTTTTTTACGTATTTGATTTTATTGATAAGGATATTGTCTTTATTGATAGGATTTGTTGTGAGAGTTAATCTATCCAAGACAGTGTGGGTGGATTTATGTGTGTGTGTGTGTGGAGTGTGTGTGTTTACAGGGATATGAGAGTATGAGGAGTTCTGGCAAAACGAGCAAGGGTGGCAAAAGGAGAGTGAGGGACACAGATGGACTGCGTTTGTGAAATGTGGGAAAAAGTTATCTAAAAAAATGGATTAACACTTCAGTCGCAAAGCACCACTGTGTAGCCATGCTGTAGAAATCCATGGAGATAACATAACAGTCATCTTCATATATACACACCAAAGGCAGTTTAGTGTAAGAGTGTAAGAAGTGTAAGTGAATGTAATTTGTCAAGTACAGTAACACACACACAAGTCATGAACACACACACACCTGAAGCAGTGGGCAGCTATCACTGCAGCACCCGGGGTGAAACTGGAGGAAAGGTGCTTTGCTTAAGGGCAGCTCAGTCATTTCCTGCCAGCATTTCGAGTGCATTCACTGACCCCGACATGTAACCACCACAAAATACTCCTGACACAACTACAGCTAGCCATTTGTACTTTGATTTCCCTTCAGAAATGTAAACACTTTGGCTTTTGGATGTATTAAAACGTTAGTCTGTTTGTTTCAGGATCCTGAACGGCCTGTCAAAACTGATCTGAGTTTGTGAATAGACACCAATGGCAGGATTGTCTGACCAATGGCAATTTGTGGGGAGTGTTTATAAAACCTGTTTGTAAACAGATGTACTGTATCTTAAGTTCCGTTCAGTGACTCAAACACCACATGACACATGGTTGCTGTCTTGCAATCTTGCAGTCGTCCACTGACCTCAGCTTTCATCAGCTGCACTGATGCATTTAATTGGCCCACAATTCTGCAAATTTATCTCTCAACTTGTTTACAAATCTCTCAGTTGACAAACCAAACCAAAACAAACAAGCCTTGCCAAATATTTTGTTGAATAGTTGGCATCAATGTTCCCATCCGCCATCATGAGCCGGGCTTGGAAAGCAATGGTGACTCATTTAAAAGAAAACAACAGGAAGGAAGAAATAAAGAAAATCAATCAAGAAAAAATAGGTCAAGAGGAAGGATAGACAGAAGAATGGTCTCAAAGGTCTGTCTCCACTCCAGAAGGCAATGGAGATTATTGACGAATGTCTGTCGGCTATAACCTGCTGCGAAGAGGCAACATGTGGAGATGGTTTGAAATGGTCAACCTAAAATAAAAATTTCAGGGTACATTCTTTGCAAACTGTTTAGTCAGTGTTGAATGACCTGTAACCAGCCTCTCTACTTTTGTGACACCGGGTTGGGCAGTGCTTTACACTTTGGACAGTGCTTTATTTGTCAATATTTTGGGCAATATTTTGCACTTTTTTTCCAGGTGTACCCAAATTTTATCCAATTAAATTCTTCCTAGACTAAGAATTTCTGTTCCAATAATGCCACTTGTCTCTGTCTATATCATGAATATATCAGGCACTGATTGCAGGTGATCAGTGAATGAGAATAAAATATAGATAAATAAATAGATAAATAAACTGATCGCTTAAATCACATTTTAATGTAATGTGTCAGGGGTTTATTCACCTGAGATTTTCATTTCTACAACCACAATTAAAGATTAAACTCTTTATTTGGTGCCATTAATAATATTATCTGTTTTACGTATATTTCATCTATGATGTAAAACAAACAGTTGTTAAAGGCTGGTTACCGTGGCAACTGTGGTTGTACCTGCAATTATGCTCCTGCTAACCACTGTTAAATTAGAGAAGGTGATAGCAAATAAAAAGTTATATTAGAGATCCTTTATTATTATTTTAGAAAAGTAAAGTGTTTTTTACCAAGATTTTATTGATCTAGTGCATATCTAGAGTAAAACTTTTATGTATTGTTCTTAAGTATGAAATGTAACAATGTAACATTAACATTTCTCAATAAGTAAAATACTGAGGTTGTTTATTAAAGATTTTAAGATTATTAGACTTTTTTGAATACCTTGGAATTTCAGTCTTGGGTTATTGAAGAAGCACACACTACATTTGTAAGGCAGATGTATATGTGTTGTGCATGAGGTGAGACTGTGTTGGTGGATTTTTTGATTGTGAAAGGCTTTCAGAGGGCTTTTGTATAACGTGATACTACAGGGCAATTCCACATTGTTAATTACATGTTATGTTCCCTGTGGAACAGAGAAGATTAGAATAAAATTAAAATGTGTTGCGGCATAACCACTCGTGTGCTATGGAGTAGAGATTCGTTCCTCTGAGACTCTGCACTTCCATACATCGCTGATGCCTGGCCAGGAATTCAGTGGGTCCCTGCTCTCTAAAAGACATTATGTAATTATTTTTAGCCAATTATTAGGTACTCAGAAAAGGGGTTTTGTGTCATATTATGTTATATAATATATTTGAAAAGTTGCACAAGTTGTTAAAATAGGAGTTTGTTTCTTTTCCCTTTTGGAAGTTCTTATCATTTATTCAGAGAGGATTTTTATCTAAAACAACCCAAGCAAGTTCCTATTTTAAAGTGTCACACCCAACCAACAACCTTTGAGTTTTCAGAACAGCCCCCTCACCACTACAACGCTAGTATCCCATAGACACAGTGCCTTTAAGTCTTCTTATTTAGTTCAAATATTCTGAAATAGATGTTATTCAGGAGTCAATTTGATCTGACAAGCAGAATTCCAGAAATGCTGATATTCCTAATAACAGCCCTGGAACTTGTCACTGTTTGTATCACTCCACTGATCTGTGTTTGCGGCATTCGAGGCTGTCTGTGTGTTATCAGTCAGTCTGTGTGTTGCCTGCCGGTTGCTCGGCGACATGCAACAGTTAATTCTGCTTTGGCAGCTATTTTTATTGACAAAGCAAAAAATTAAAAGAGTAAACTGGCCCTTTTGAGTCTAAAATTTTGCAATATTAACTTGTAAAAGCTAGTTTGGAGCTGTTGTGTAAAAGCAATACCACATCTCCAATTGTGCATAACATCATTAAAAAAAACAAATAACAGCTTCACTACATCTTTTGAAAAAGAAGGAATTGTTTTAGTTTAATGATTCAGACAGGATTTTACACAAATATGCTTTAAAACCTTCGTATTTTCACAGTAAAGGCAGCACTTTTCAGGTTTAGAACACAGCCTTTTAATAACAAGAGGAACCATAGTTTGCATAGTTATTTTAATTCCCACAAAAACACAGCAGACAGTGGCAAATATTTTCCCCTTCCATGTTATGTTTACAATTAACACCACCACTAAAAATTATGTGAATACATTTACAGTACAGGTACATTAAAGCTTCTGAATGATGAAAAAGATGAAAGAAAAAATATATTCACCCAAAAGTTGTTTACTTACAAAAGTTGTCATCAATTATGCGACACACAAGAACCTTTTCCACTTACAAAGGCAAGGATTGTTCCTATGTGTCAGAAATAAACATTATTGAAATGTTCAGGTCTAAAAATACTAATGGCACAAGGTATTTTATTGCTTTAGGATTGTTTATAGATTATGTGCAACATGTTTAGAGTTGGAACAGATGATATATGTTTACTATTTTAAAAGGATATTATTAACATTCCAATGTGAAGGGATTGGATTCCATTATACTGAGTGTTGGTTTTCTGTCATTTTTTAAGAACTTCTGGTCCACCCTTGAAATATAAATTTTAACTCAGAGCAGAAAAGTAAGGGTTTTGGTGTCTTCAGGTCACATTTTGCAAAAGTTTCACTTTAAATAATACAAATTATTTACTTTCATTGAAAATTACATAGCATACTAAGAACTCCAAAGAATGATATTTTTGTATAGGTACAAAAAAACAACAATGTTGTTGTTTTCTCTGTTTTTTAAAATATTTTGGCACGAATGAGGCAACACATTTTGCTTCCGTATTGTAAAGTATTTCCGTGTCGCTCTCGCGGAACCTTAAAGTCTTGCCGTCAGTTTGCGCAGTGCCGTTCCAAGTTCAACGCACCTGAGAAGCAATGCAAGGCAGCATTAGTCTCCCGGATCGATGCATTGTGTACTACCCTAATTAGCCGTTTCAAATGTTACGTCTTTTTAACGCAGTTTTGTATTACAGATGGCTGGAGGGGCGTGGTTAAAACTGACTTTGCTCAAGCCGCCTTAATGCAATTTTCGCCATACAACGATCAGCTGGCTAAAAGCATGGCTGAAGTATTACGCTTTGAGACGACTGGTTTTAGTAGGCAGTTATTCTTAATTTTGTAAAATCTAATATATAAAACTTTATATATGATTTGTCACATTATCGCCCAAAATTAAACATTTATTATCTCCAAGGTATCGTAGAGGATTGTTGCCCAGCAACCGCACCTATTCCACAGAAACGATAAAGGTGAGTTCATCCAGACAGGATTTATACTAATCATAGTACTAAGACACTAGTTATAGTCAGTGACTCATTATTGTTCTCAAGGGTTCTGTCTCTCTGCTGGTTCTCACTGCAGCGTTCAAAAACTTGTCCTAGCCAAAGATCCTAATCCCTCATCCCTTAGGACTGTATGTTATTTATACATGCTGCCTCAATTTGTGAAATGGTTATTTGTAGACTTTAGTTAGTTTCCATTGATACGATTAAGAAATACAGTGTATTTCTGCTGCTAAGAAGTATGCAGATTTTATCAGACTTTAAAAAAATTTGTAGCAACAGGGCCTGCAGGAAAACAAAATTATATTTTGCAGTTTAACTATTTGATGCACAAGATGCAGTACATTTAAAATATCACTAAGCCGTTGATTACGAATAACCAGATTAATATTTGTATCTATTTATTATTTAACTTTTTGGATGATTGGGAAAGATGATTGATTTATGGATTTGTTTTCCATTTAAGGTGTTTTGTGGATGTGCAAGTTGTCTTTGGTGAAGATGTAACAAATATTTCATAGAAACATTTCTTTTTTTACCATAAGTTGCTTTTCAGGTCACATGGAGAGTCTGACTAGTTTTACCATTATTACAGTAAATTAAAAATGTGTTTTATATAATGAATGCTGGCACAATAATTTTGTTGTTAATATACAGAGCAAAATAAGCACTCACAGCTTATGCTTGTTTCCCAGTGTTTTTGTCTGTATTATACCTTTCTGTCATGGGATCTGGCAGCTTTTTAATGAGTATGTCAGATTAATTCTGACACTTTCTAAACCTGATGCTCAGGAGTCTAACCTTTCAAGAGCAAAATTAAAATCCGTCCCATCGCTCATTAAGTATGTTAATACATGCAAACGAATGGATGCCATGTGTTTGACCCCACCAAGGACATTCCCTGTCCGCATCTTAGAAAGGCTAACCTGCCCTCTCAGACAAAAATATCTTCTGACACTGTGTCACAGTAGTAATACACAGAGTCTGTTCTGTATACTGGACACTTTTTACTTTATATAATGTATATATTCTAAGGTTGTGGGTGAGGCATGTAACATTAAAGTTTCCACGTTTTTATTCTTAGTAACAAGTGGTTAGCTTGTGTCTGTGGTGTCTTAGCAGGGCAAGTTTTAGTGCTATATTATGTAGTGCTGAAAGTTTTAGACCTTTTTATGGCTAAAATCTTTAAATACATGAATTTTCCTACATAAAGATTTGACGTGGTTAACACCTACATGTTACATATGTCGGGTTATTATAGTAGGGCTACCTGTGACGATAAGTGAAGGGCTTTCCGCGCGCCACACGTGTGTTCAAGGGGGCGCTGTTGCTCTTTTTAACGGTTTGTCTGTACGTGGTGCAAAAAGTTTCAACGGGTCATGTAGAATACAACCTTTACGCACAGCCAGAATTTAATTTTAAACAGTTTGAGAATAAAAGCAACAGCATTTAAAATATCAGCATTTACTGATACGCTTTCCAAATTTATTTACATAAGGAAAAATGCAGAATATTAATGTTTATATGCATCGCCTCTTTTGCGCTTTTGGGAACGATTGTGCATCCCGCCGGTCGCTTTGCCCTGCAAGTCAGTGTGTGTGAAGGGAGCGAGTGTAGTTTGTGTGCGCGCATTCAGGTGTTAACAGAAACCTAGTAAGAACCGGTGAGAGGAGGGAGAGGGTGTGTGAGACAGAGGGAAAGAGAGAGAGAGAGAGAGAGAGAGAGAGAGCGAGAGAGGCAGCGAGAGAGGCACACGCTCTCTCCTAGTGCACTTTGCAGTAAGTTGCGGGCGGCTGTTGCTGGCGTGGCGCTCGCTGGTCGCGCAGGGAACTTTAACACGCTGGATCCCAAAGTCCGTCTCTCTTACCTGCGCAGTTCGGAGCTGCCATGGATTTCGCGCCCGGATTTACAATCCTAATCACACTTCCGATCTTTCTGCAGACGAACGGCCTTTATATCGCCAGTAGCATAGGTACGTGAGGCTGTCTTTACCTATTTGCCCTTTTGCCCTTTCATCCCATCGCAAGATGTCCTGACCAGGTCCACCCAAGTGCCCATCGAACCTGGATGTTCGCGCAATCTCCCCAAACCTCTCTAAGACAAACTTGTGGCACGGGCTGTTTCTGATATTTTTAAATGAATCTCTGTACCCCTGACATTCTCGTATGCTGTGTCATCACTCTTGATGTTGTTGTTAACTGTGCGTGTTTCACATGCTGCTGAAATGAATTCCGAGATGAAGCTGTGGAGGTCTCAGTTGTACAGGATGTAGTGGAAATGTTTTGTTTGTTTTCTGGGTTCTTTGCGCTTGCAAAGAAAACAAAGCGATCTTTGACGGATGCTGTTGCGATATTGATCTGTCTGAGAACGGAAATATGGCACTGTATTGATTTTAAATAACAAAATTTCCCATTTCTGTTGTACTCTTGTAAGGGTGCTTGCTTAAGTATTTAAAGACAAACGTGTTTTGGCATAAAAAAACCTAAAGCTCCGAATTACAACTTTTGGTTTTGGAACAGTAAGAGCAGAATGTTTGCTTTCAGTTTACACGTTTGCTACGGAGATTATTAATAACCAAAAGCATTACTTGTAATGATTATTTGTACGTTGCAAAATTGGATTATTTACTCCCATTTGATACATGCAACGCTCAGCATCACTTCGCGTCTTGCGCACACTTTGAAATGACATATTGGCTGTGTCTCAAAAGCAGGTGAGCTGCCTACCTAGACAGCGTTTTTGAGCGTCGTAGTTGCGTGCAGAATATTTTGATCATTGCAGGTGTTTTAAAGGAAATATGGATGGATGCATGCATGAGTTTTTAAGCGTCAAAGATGCGTTCAGAATCACCTGAGCTGAGCGTGTTTGCATGAGCTGACGATGTCCAATAATGCTTTTTGGTAGGCAGCTTACTGGCAGCCATCATTTTAGCATCAGTCGGTTATGGCTGCTTTAAATTATGTTTATTGATTAAGTTATGTTTATGATTATTATTGTTAAATAGCTTGCTTAAATGTGCCTGTTGGTGTGAATTTCTCTTTAATATGTATATATTTTAAAAACATTCAGTATTGTAAGCATGTCCACCAGACACCCTGTGACCTGTAATTTAAACCAAATGGTGAACTTGTAAAAGAAACAAATATGAAAAATTAAAAACGATGACTTGTAATTGTATTGCGTGATGAGAGGCAGGTGTAACAGACGTACAGTTACGAATACTAATTTACGCCTCACATTTTTCTCACAGTATAGCAGTCACTGCACATCATTAAATCTGAAAATGATGGTGTCAAATAAGTGTTAATGGTCTCTCATGTACATTAAATGGTTGCATGGGACGGCCTGCAAAAGCAATAGAAAGTTTTCTAAAAAGAAATGTCATTCCATTATAAATGCTATTGTCTTGATTATTAAGATTATCCTGTTTAACTAAATGTCTTTGTTTACAACTCCATGCAGATTCCCTGCAGCATGTACTGGGGGACTATGGACTGGTGAAGCCTGTTCTGACTGATGCAGAAGGCCGCTTCCTGTCGCATGCGGTATCGGTTGGTCCAGCAAATGGGCAGTTCCGTAGGCGCTGGAGAAGAGAGGCGGCGACGGCCGACCACGCCCACAACGAATTCGAACGAGACGTGCTTGACCAGCTCTACTACAACGTCACCGTCTTTGGCCGGGAATTTCACCTGCGTCTGCGTCGCAACACGCAACTGGTGGCTCCCGGAGCCAAGATGGAGTGGCATGAATCCGGCAGCACGCACTCTGAGCCTTTGAAGAGCGACTGCATGTATGTGGGTGACATTACGGACATACAGGGAGCCTCAGTAGCTATTAGTAACTGCGACGGTCTGGTGAGTGGGCACAGTTGCCTTCATCTGTGTGTAGCATGCAGCCTGTTCTGTTAATTTCCACAATCCCTGCATGAAGTTTTCCTGGTGTGTCAGATAAAAATCGCAACAGTTCGTTCTGAGAGACGTTCCAAGTGAGCTGATATAACACCAGAACAGCACTGGGATTCTTTGCTGTTTTGTATCACTCTGCTTGCTGTGCCATTCAGGTGCTAATAAGGAGGCTAGGAGACTACGTTAATTTTACCCAATATTATTTATTACTACTCTTATGATTTAGCCTGCTCATTGGCCCTGGGAAAGGGGCCCAGTTGGTCTCCTGCCCAGCGCTGACCCTGTCTGATGCTACTTGTCCCTTGAATATTTGAAATTGATTTTTGTAATGTTTTTACGTATCCGTGATTGTTGTACAAGGCGAAAGGCAAATTGTTGAGTGGCTCAGCTGAGTGGCACTGTTGTGTGTATGGTGATGTCAGATGTAAGTGTTGAAGTAGAGGTCTCTTGTTATTCACTGAAAGGTTTATTTCTAGGCTCAAAAAAACTATAATTTATAAGCCCAGATGAAAAGCTTGCAGAGTCAGATCAGAAGACCTATACGCCCCCTGTGGCTGAGAGAAAGACAGAAGTCATGGAGGTCAAATAAATGATGTATACATTAACCACAGAATACCAGTGCATGGCTCTGCTGTATGAACTTTTAGTATCATCAGTACAAGTGCATTTGTATTGAAATCATTGCACTGTGTTTACTATATTGAAATTATATGCTTATGCTTAAGCATATATACAGTATACTTAGTAAAGTATATTTTTATGCATATTTTTAGATAATATTTTGTAAATTAATTAAAATAATATTTTCATATACTATATATACTGTATATGCACTTTTTGTGTCACAAGGGGTAGACAAAATTAAAGGCTTTTGATGGAAAAAACAACAAGATTAGAAAAGTTGAATTGTTTGAGAAGAACTGATTAAAAGAAAGAGTATTAAAGTTTTTACCTGCCTCTCCAAGGGATGAAACTGCTATTGTACCAGTTAATGTGTCTGTACATCTGTTTTTTTTATTTGCTTGCTTGTGTGTATACTGGCTTATTTCAAGACCTTTATATACTCTTTACATCATATGCTATAGGAATGCATATGCATATTTTCTATGCTGTGTATGTGCTTGCATGTGGACAGGTATGTGGACACTTGTTTGTTTGTATGTGTGCGTGTGCTCGCTCCAGTGGGCCTGGTGCCCACAGGATTAAATCCAGTCTCCGTGCTGTCCTTCAGCTTTAAACTTTCAGGGTCATCCAGGGCTACAGTCATGGGTATCTTGCATATAGAACAGCCCTGGTTACATTTTCTTCTGAGGGGGATACTTCTGAACAGACAGGATAAACACAACCTTAGCTTGCTGGCTCTTCATTTTTCGTCTGAGGTTTGTTTGTGGAGAAGAATTGTTTGTGGAGAACGCATTTGTAAACATGATCATGTTGAACACAGGGTCACGCAGTCCTCATTTTGAATAGTTTATAATATTCTTTGATTTTAATCATTATGTTTTAAGTAAAGAAGTTTTCCTCCATTCGTATTGGAAGACTTGTGGCTTCTGTGAAAGCTTTTTACGTTTTACATCGCTTTACCGAGATGCTTTTGTAGGAATTGCATAAATGGAAAGGATGTTTTACTCCAGGTAAACATATTCACATATGCTGTTTATATAAATATAACAACCCTGTTTAAATTCCTGCTGATTGTAGGTCAGATATTCCGCTATGACAGTTTCCTGGGGTTAGCGTACAAGTGAAAGTCCACACACGGGATTCACGTTCCACTGTCGACGCTTGGTGAATGCCAATGAACATAATAATATTTTACATAATAAAAAATAGATTTGAGTCCCTGTGCAACAGACTCAATGCTGCTGTGCATTAACATGTTTTTGGCAAAGGCATATAAATTATGTACGGTGGATTGTAGTTTTTGTCAACTATTCTGTTCACATAAGATACTCGTCATGCTTGTTTGAAATAATTGAGAAAACACAGTCCGTATCTGTAACTTGAAGTGTAGTGTTTTTTTGTATAGTTATAGTAGATTGATTGTAGCGTAAATAACTTTACACTACTAGTGTAAATAAATAACTAGTGAAAAATGGAATTTTATTGCCTCAGAACAACTACAGTAGAACCAATCTGATCATCAAAACAAGAGAACACGTGTACTGAAGTGAAACTAATGTGGTATTCTGTCTTATTCCCACAGATCACAGGTAGTTATTGGTACAGAGGTGTCAGAGGTGGGGTGTATCCGTGATCATCTTTTTTCATATGGTTTATCAACAGGTGTTAATCAATGCAGTGTGTGTGCAGACATCTGTGATTTGGGAGGTTACAGTATTAATTAATTGACAGGTTTCACACACAGTTGTAAGGTTATGCAGGTAATGTGGCGTAAGGTGGTTTGTCAGACTTTAATATTATTCATGACAAGACTTTTATAAGCTGGTAGAAAAATTTTGTCTGATTGTTTTGAGATTAAATGACTTTTGAGATTAAAGGCCAACAAATCCTTTAATAATAGCAAACCTGATATGACCTGATGTTGAAGGTTACGTTGGCACTTACATAGGCTACATTTTACATTTACATTCCACTTACATTTTGGAGTGACACGAGGGTGAGTAAACAATAATAGAATTTTCAGTTTTGGTTAAGATATCCCTGTAATTAATATTCATTAATCTAATTTCTTGCCTGCAATCCTGGCTGTGAGCCAGCTGGCATGTTTAAACCTCAACTAAATGAAATCAAGCCAAAATATCCGGTCCGCTTCTTTCTCTGTGGCCTGTTGTACTTTCACAGAACTGTGTTCAGAGATCCAAACAGAGAGAAGAAAAAAGGCAAGCAAAGACAGACAGGTGAAAGACGCTACCACAGATCCCAGGGGAAGCTTGCCCTCATAATATCGCCCAACTAATGAAGACAGAGACAGTGTTGAACAGCCGAGCAGGCTTGTGGAGGACACGCCATGCTTGGTGAAAGATAAGGCCGAGGTTTTGATAGCAAACAGGCAAGGGAGGAGTGGAGATGCATATCGGAGATGAATGGTGCTGTCGGCATGTAGCTTTCAGTACACAAGCAGGCCGGCACACTCCTCCCCAGGGGGGACAGTCTTTTATATGGGTGTGCTGAAGAGTGGCCAAGGCCTAATCCTTTCACACACTTCACTGCCCGACGCAATTATACTCTCGCCTCTTCTCTTTCTTCTCTTGGGGCGAATCTGCATCCAGCAACGCTCTCATGCAATCAATCAGACCTTCTGCCCATCAGCGCAGTGTGTATTGCTAGAGCACTCAAAGGCAACATTGGCATCACTAAGAAAAGCTGTTTCCCAGCTAACAATTTTAGGTTGTAAGAACATTACCCTAATGTTTTCTTTAAGTAACAAACATTTTTTAAATGTTATTTTGAAAGTTCTTGGAACATTCATATCATCCAGTTTTATTAACATTATTGCTTGGTTATAAGAACGCTAGGAGCATTTTAGAGCACTTTAGTAAAATAAGAGCTTTACATTGTGTGTTTATAAGACTAAAACTTTAATATATGCTAATGTTAGGTTGGTTGTGGTGATCTGTGTAGGCAATATTGGTTTTGCATGATGTTTAAGAAGAGCTATTTACAGTGAGCCATTTTAATTGTTGAATATTTCCAAGTTGCTGTACTTTCTATTGTTAGCTGACATTCTTACAAAACCACTCTAGCACACTAACTATATCAGGATGTTAACTAGCATAAAACTATGAGCTGTACTGTCTGCATTTTTATTAGTACTCACTTGTTGCCAATTTGCATAAATTACTTGTTACCCCAAATCGACACCTTTTATTGTAAACGAAAAATTTCCAGATGCTCTACCACAGCTCCACCCTTAGACAGAGTACCTGTTGTAGGAGCAAATTGTTTCCCACACCTCTAACACGTGTACAACAGCATGTCTAATTTTGATGAAAATAGCGCAGAATCCCATGAGGAGCATTAGCACCGTTCGCTCTACATGTTTGGAACAGCTGTTTCAGTTGCTTCACCTTTACTTGTGGTTGGTGTGAAGTTCTGAGGCATTATTTCTTTGATCTTACCAATTGACACTTACCAATTGAGCTTAAGGGAGGTCCACTCCACACTTAAACTGTTTCGAGTCCCATAAGTGCCCCTGAGTCATCAAATAATAGTTTTAACAACTCAGCAGTGCTAGTGGCTTATTTTAGAAACTGACAATCCGGTAATGATGCAGGTGATTTTATTTGAAAACCGCAAGCGTCACCGTGGATATAACCATGATAGCGAGCGGCTGTAGCAAAGCTCAAGTGCCATTTACTTCTGAGTAGAATCATTACATCAATTTTCTGCTGAGCAGCTGTTATTGACCCCTTTTGTTCAAATTTGTGTGAATTGACTGGTGCTAGGAACGAACGAACAAGAGATTACGTTATGATTACAGACTCCGCCCTGACATGTGGCTCTCAAACACACAATTACTCAATCAAGTGGCTTTTATCAGCCAGTCGGAGGCTCAGCGCGAGGGCAGGAATGTTTCTCATAACCTGTAATTACCAGTACTTACCCACAGCAATTCAGCAGCCGTTTCACAGTTGTGCACAAAAACGACGGATTTCCCTTTGGTAATGCTGAAGGAAACTCCACATGAGCAAAGAAATTATGTAGGGGAAATTTTAATAACCAATAAGGTCTGTCTGTAACACCATTGTGAACTGTAAATACAGCAATTTGTAGAAATCTATTTACTATACATTTTTAAGTAAAACAGTATTTTACTAAAAATAAACTGTGCCTTATTTTGGTTCCCAGTTCGCTAAAAAGAAAACAAATCAGGTAATGATGCAAATGTCCCCTCTGCAAAAATGCAATTTGGCCTGTTTTAAAATACGCCAGGGCGATGTTTCAAAAACACTTTCATAAAAACTGTAAAATGGTGTCATTGTTTCTTGTTGATGTTGCTGTTATTTATCGACTGTGTGCTGGTTTACCAAAGTGAAAAGTAACAAGCGTTTTTTCCTTCCCAAACCGGAGATTCACAGAAAATGGTGTATTCACAAGGGTGTCAGAAACACAATGTAACTGACAAAAGCTAAAGAACAAACCTATCAAAATTACATTCTGAGGTGTTTGACCTGATTTAGCTCCTCCGGATCCAGACTGCAACGCTGTCGTGTCTCACCCAATATCCATGGGCCTTGATGCTCAACACAGTGCGTTTAGCAGCCCGTTCACCTGTAGCTCCTGAGAGCCTTTCTCTTCATCTCACTCTGTCTTTCTGTCGCTTTCCTCTCATTAATCTTTGGGGTGTTGGTGCAGGTGTAGTGTAAGTAACAGAGTGGTAAAATATCACAATGTTTGGTCCATATTCACACCTCCTGGCATCCGGATGCTAAGTGTTCCATTTGTTTCTGATACAGCCCATTTAAAAAATGTTGCTGTGGTTTGTGCATTGGTTTAAAGGCAGAGTAGGTGTTTTTTTTTTTCAGAAATATTTTTATGCTGATTGAAAGACCTTTCATATTTTGAAGACTAAGAAAAGTGGTCTAAATATATTTGTATAAATATATATATTTTTGTGAACGGTGTAAGACCATAAAATGTTGTATCCAATGTCCAATCATTGCATTCAGTTAGATATTACTCGTACACAGTATGCCTTAGAAACCTGGAATTAGTGTTTATCACTCCTAATGATAAGCAGTAATTTTTGAATAAGTGATACCTGCGACAGTAGACAAGCATGTAGTCTAAACCTATATAAAAGGTGTTTGTTGTGTTTTACCTGGTTGTGAAATTGGCACAGTTAGTTTAGTTTAAGATCTTATGTGAGCTTTAGTCTTTCTAGAGGCAGTGCATTTTTAAAGACTCATTTAGATACCCAAGGATATATTTACACTGGGTTGGAAATCATTTAGCATGTGTAAAGTCTAGTGTGACCGCACCTTTAGAACAAGAGTAAGAACAAGTGTGCATACTCGTTTGCACCTGAATCCAGTGGAAATTTGGCCTGATAATCATTTCTACACACATAAGTAAGAACACTTGTACTCAGTTATTTGTGAATGAGACCTATTGTACTAAGCATAAAGAAAGTTCCAGATTTTATCATGCAGAACAATGCTTTTCAAACTGCTTAAGGCAAGCGCCCCTCCAAAATATTTTTGCAGTCATAATTTCTGTAACACGCTGTGCATCAAACAGTTGTTTACAAAAGCATTAGAGATCAGTTTAATCTTACTAAAGCAATTTCTGATGCCTTAGTTCATTTCCAGTTCAAAATCTCCCAAGAGACTCCAAGCTGAGCTTTTCAAAGTTATGAATTGAATTACAATGGAATAAAACCATTTATTGAATTTCCTTCACAGTGGAATAAAACTTAACTCATCCCTTCTCCACAATAAAGAGGCCATGAAATCAGAACGAAAATTATGTGTTTAGTCTGTGTATGTTAGCCTGTGTGTATGTACTGTAGTGTAAGCTTAATAGGAACAAAATTCCATTTTGCTACATTTGAAATGTACAGACTTTCTCATTCATGGACAGCAGACCAAAACTCTTCTTGATGTTGAAACACTGCTAATATTGCATTGCACGGGTTTTTGTCCAATCAGATGCTTTCTTGAGTGAGAATGTCCCTCCCCCAATACCACCTGTAGTGAAATAGCAAGTAGCACATCAAGGCTGATGTCTGTGACGTAAAGCCTATTGAAAGCTTCAAGGCTTTTCAAAAGTTTTTTAATGTGTAAATATGTACTTACCAATTATGCTCTTTTTCTCTGCTTACTTGCTAATCATCATACTTGCTGATTTATGTTCCTCTTACTCTTTGAGTGAAGAATCTCACTCCATAGGGTCCTGCTGTGGTGAGATCTGCCTCTTATGTTCCTGTACTATTCTATCTCAGTCTTTCTGATTAAAATGGCGCCACTGGACTAAAATGCTGTTATTCAGTCTTTGTGTAATCAGTTCACTGCCACTTGCATTTTATTTTGTCACTGTACTGTAAATAAGCCCCTCTTACATTGTTGAAAATGTGAATGCATGTCTATGTGACACGATTAAAATAGCTTTGCTATTGGCTCAACCAGTGATGTGTTTTTGTCTGACCAATGGAAGATGAGGAGAGTATTCCAATGCCATTATTTTGCTTTTGGTAATAAATAAGAGAGTATAAATAAAGGAGGACTTTGTTGCATAAGAACTGTAATTGTTGTATGTGAGGATTCTGTTGAAGCAGTGCTCATGCAGACAATATAATGTTGTTCATCTTCTTTTATAGCTCTTCCTATTAAAATCTGAAGCTTGATTTTAACCTGTCTGTCAGATATCATAAAGAAGGTGAGGGCCTCACTGCTCACGTGTGTGTGTGTATTTCTTATGCTAGTGTGTTTGATGAAGAAATGATGTGACACTTCCCCTCTGCATGTATTTTTCCACATGTGACAGCATGTTGTCTGCATTGTCACCTCAATTTCCAAGGAAAAGCTCTTTCTTTTCCTCCATATTATATTTATTGCCTGCCTTTCTCTTTCCTCTGGTAACTCCACCTCCCCCTTGAGCTTGGGGACTTGGGCTGTAGGCTGTAAATTCAGTTGACTGATGCTGTCTCAAGTCATTCTGTGAGACTGTCTATCTTTACCCTGTCTATCTTTACCTCGATGAGTTCCCCTGCCCATCCAACTTCTATGTGCCACTGAGGAAAGAGCCGCAAATGTTCTTGAAATGCGTTTGGTAATTGTTACAGCAAAGTAAGTTTTAAACAAATTTAATAGGGTGAGAAGGTGTTGGATTGATACAGATGCTGTATAATTTGTGCCTGGGGTGAGCCGGGTGGCATATGCGCAGCTTGTAAGCGACATTTAATAGATAGATTTACAGCACTGCTGTCCATCAAACAGAATTCTAAGGGAGATCGCAAGAAACCTCTCATATTCTATAAATAAAGCACATAACCTTTGGGCCAGTGGATCCATCAGTTTGGTTCCTCTGTGTTGCTTGGCCAGCTTACAGCTGAGCTCTGTTTTAAACGTGCTCAGTGTCCTGTCGTGGGAATGCTGTTTAAACTGTGAATTTCTGTGGATTTTAGGCTGGAACTCAGTGAAATGGGAGTGATTGGAGAAAGTCGGAATGCAGTGCATTAGAGAAGAGGTCAAAAATCCAGCTGAGTCACAAGCTGTTGTTGCTGGAATGCTTTAGGAGATCATGTATTATACTCTTTGTTACAGGATGAACAGCAAACAATTCGCCATGGCTCTCGTGCAGACTGGGATTACAGGAGGCAAGGGGCCATAGATTTTATGAGGCCCCAAGCAGTTTTTCCGTTTAGCAATCACTTTTATTTTTTGTTCATCCTGGATCATTTTATTTAATTTTTTGAGAATGTTCTATATTCAGTAGTTTTTGTCTTAGTTTTAGTGTTTGAATTTAGCCCTGAGTTTACAGTTTAGGGACAGGATTGTGTTTAAAAAGGACTATTGTACTACTCCTGCTACCTTTGATGTTTGCATTACAGGTATTGTAAGTATTTGTAAGTGTTACAAGTATTGTAAACTACTGTGTGCTGCATAACAGCTTCATTGTCCAGACCTTTGCTTGGAATTTGACTGAAATGTTTTGGAATACACAAGGACACAATTCAGGTCACAGCATCATAATTTCCTAAAATAAGATCAAATGTTTATTGCAAGGAGTTTCATTCGCCAACAGCACTGGCACTCAGATTATGGTATCATTTATTTGCTTGACAATCTGTTTACGGGGTTGAATCCAAAGCAACAGAGTTCTTTGTTACCAGGTATGGGGTTAATCCTGCAGGGTTTCACATTAGCACCCTATGAAACCTGGCCCTCAAAAATGACAGCATCGTGGTGTCTCGCCTTAATTGATGCCCTAAGGAAATGACCTCTGGGCTTGGCCATTTTAGCCTCTTGTTGTCTAAAACCCAGGCCAACTGATTGGAGCTTTAGACCTAAGTGTAGACGGTAAACCCAAGGTTGAGAAGAAAGTCAATACACATTAATTGCAAGCTGCCGACCCCCTCAGCTTTTGAACTTTCACTGATGTGGTCACGTTTCCTGAGACCTAGCCTCTCGAGAATTTAGCATCCTGCATCCGATAGCATGTCCGTGTGCTCCAGGATGTTTCTACTTCAGTATCTGCTATTGTAGAGCCTCAACATCAAGGTTGTGTCTGTATTTGACCCTGTTTTGGAGGCAGAATCCAAAGGCGCTGCAGTTAAAGTGGTGACGAGTAATCTAGTTAAAGAGGTTAACTGTGAGAAATGGCCGGCTCTGCCCACTGTTTTGACACTTTCCCTTTTTTGCAGCTGTAGCTGTGATGTATCGCGGTAATTCGCGAATCAGAGGCAGCGCATTACCGATCCACATCAGCGGGCCTCTGTTACAGGCAGGGTATTCGTATCTATAGGGATAATGGGTGACAATTTCCCTCAATGCAGCAGCAACGCCCCCACCCTGCACTCTAAACACAGATATCACAACTGAAATGGGTTTATCTAAGAGAAATGACAGCTGAAGTACCTTTACCTTTACTTGAATGATGGATAACAAGCATTTGTCTATTTTTTTTCACATTTACAGAGACTGTTTGATTTTGAGACGCACATATTGTTGAAAACTGAGTTCTTCTGCATTTGTATGGCACTAAAATGGTATTTTATTCATGATAACATGACTTTATTTCCTCGCTTTGTGATAACACCACTCTACAGTTTTATTTTGTGAGATAAATCCAATAATCTCCTTTACTAAGAGACAAACAACCAGTGGACTCAAGTTGTATCTGCCAGTTACTGGATAATATGCTACATAATACTTAGATCTATAAATCGTATAGAAATACAGTGCGATGATTTAATGGTGAAATTATCTGTATTTTTAGACTTGGTTTATGTCATTGATAATTAGTCTGCACATACTTTTAATATTAGATTCTGCAATTCATATATTTCTGAGCATGTTTAGAATTGTTTAATATAGTTTACATTGACTGTTCTTTGTTTCCCTCATATAGTATATATTTACAAAATGCCTGAGGCCTCATAATAGCATTATGTTCTTTCTGAAGATAAAAACACTGTCTGTTTCTGAGATGAAAACAAGTTAAAGTGGTATTTTACACCCACTGGATGTAATTAGTTTTCTATCCCACTGCATTATATTAGCAATATAAATCCACAGACATCACATCAATCACTCTGGTCAGATCCATCAAGTCAGTAAAGGAGTCCTAGTAGAGGAACATTGCTTGTATTCTTTACTCTTTAGTCACCTTTCAAACACATCTTTATCCTTACTGGTGTGTTTTAGTCTCACCCAGCCTCTTCCAGACAGAGCCGGTGCATTTGAGGAAGTGACTCCCACTGCATCTTTAACACAGGAGAGCCACTCCAGGATGCTCTTTAACACTCCCACTCTCAAACATCCTGCTTTTATGCTGAAATCTGAGCTTATTCACTTTTTTGACACACATTCTCTTGACAATCAGCAAATATACAAACTTGAAATCATGTCCAAACTTTGGAATTCTTAAGCCATTTCCTCCTCTCCTCTTTGCTCCTCTGATCTCCTCTCCTGTCCATTCCTCTCCTCTCTTCTGATCACCTCTCCTCTAACCCTCCCCGACCTTCTCTCTTCTGATCATTTCTCCTCTCTTGTTCTCTGATCACCTCTCCTCTTTACTCTTTTCTCCCTCCTCTATCCCTCGCCTCCCTTCTCTTCTGATCGCCTCTCCTCTTCGCTTCTCCCATCTCTTCATTTCTGACCTCCCCTCCTCCAGCCCTCCTTTCCTTTCTTCTCTCTTCTGATTGTCTCTCCTCAGATCGCCTCTACTCTTTGCTCCTCCGATCTTCTCTTCTGACCTCCTCTCCTCTGCCCCCCCTCCCTTCTCCTTTCCTCTCCTCCCAGGGGATCCACCAGGTTAGAGTCAGTAGTAGCTTCACTTTGGTTGATTTATTACAGTGGTTTTGCTTCATCAACATTAATATAGAGCAGCATCAGAGCAACAAGCATCAGCATTTCCTTTATAAACTGCCAGCATGTGGCTAATCAATGAACAATCAATAATGAATACTGGAAAGCATCTCAGACTCGCGTTCTCTGACAATGAACCATTTAATTTGAATCAGAGCTTATCATGTAGAACATTTATACCTAATTATGACTTAATGGAAGGATGACAGTTATTACTACCGTTTAAATGTTTGGTGTGCTGTCTGAATTCCCTTTAAAGAAACATTTCGCCTTTCATGTTAAGACCTGCATGAAATAAAGAGGTTCATGAATATTTTTCCTCATGTTCTGCATAAGAAAGAAAGTCACACAGGTTTGGAATGACATGAGGGTAGATAAATTACATTCATTACAAATATTCATTTTTGGGTGAACTCATTTAACAGCGATGCCATTAAAGTGCTGTACTCAGCTGTTTCTTCTGTACATTAGTGAAAAAACAAAGCATAACACATATACACCCGCCTTGGCACACCTCACGGAGGTGTTGCATTCTTGCAAAACTGTGCCACTGACTATACAGAATTATTCAAAAAAATATAAGGTGTATATAGTTATTTCACACTATATTAGAGAAGGTTTAAAAAAAATGAAAATTTGATATTGGGATTGTGAAGCATAATGGTTGGGTCATTGTTGGAAGGTTGTAGGCTCAAACCCTGCAAGAGTTTATCTGGTAACCATATGATCATTGTGTAAACAATATATTTTTTTTCTATAAAAAGTAAAATAACTTAAATCCTATCTAAGGCCATATCTAAGGACCAGAATATCGCATCTTCCAGATATCATATCTTTTTACTTTGGGTTATTAACCAGTCACCTGGCAACCAATCAGCACCCCTTAGCAACCACCCAGCCATGCCCTAGCAATGACTAAAATGCTCTACATACCACTGAGCTACAAAACACTCCACCTTAGCAACCATAATGCTCATTACTTTGAGACAGTGATATTTTCAAAGGCAAGCACCACCCAAAAATGTAAAACCTAAGTCTTGATTTATTTTTGTTACCATCATTAATTGTATTTACCATGGACCCCATCATCTCTTTCATAGCCTAACTGCTGTATGTTTGACTTTTCATTGATGTCTGTGGATAAAAGCCATTCGTTTTTAACCGTATTTTAACAGTACAGATACCGCAGTCATGTGACACGTCCACCCTGCCCCTTCATCTCAGATGAAGCCTGAGAAGAAGAGTGGAATACATTAAGCAGGACGAAAGGCGTTGCCTTGCCAACTGGAAGGAGAGTTCCTGGCTGCTATTTTACATGTGTTATCATTAACCAATCTGATTTAATGTTTCTAGATAAATATTATGGTTATAGCATGACCAATGCCGCCTTCATACTGCCTCCATAGTCTGACCTTTATATTATAGTCTGACTACATCACAGCCTATTTTTTTAAACTATTGAAAGATTGATACCTTTGTCTAACTGGTAAATCTACACCTATAACACATCTCATAGAATCTCAGGCAGAATAGATCAGATATAAGCAGTCCAGTTGCACAAGTATACACACACTGGTTGTCTCTCTTGTCCTCATGTTATTGCTGGAGCAGGGCCCAGTACAGCAGGCGAGGTGCTACGCAGGCCATTTGCATTGACATATTGACACCCTTGTCAGGATTTATATGTACAACGTGGCAGGCTGGCTGGGGTGAGGACGGCAGAGCGGCACAGAACGCAGACAACCCAAAAAAAGACCTTTCTCTTCACCAAAACACGCTGAATGTTGCACAGTTGCACAGTCATCAAGCTCTTGACTTCAGTTGCATTCTATATCTGCGATTGCATTCTAAATGTAATTTCAATCGTTTAAAGTGCTCGTGAATAATCCTGTTACCCGAGGGCAAATGTTAAGGAGAGCCTCATTTTAATTTTGTGTCTATGTTCACTGCTTTCTAACTCACTCGCATTCTTTCTCGGTCACGTTCCCTCGAGGTCCCCGCATCATTACAAAACTCGAGGCTGAGTTGCACATAATCAAATATTTGACGTAATGAGGCTTTTTAATTACTCTTCCCTGCCTGCAATATTGGCATGCTGATCGTCTTATTTATTTTCAGAGCCATTTGTCACACGGTTGACAGGCGGTTATGTATACTTCCCATGGTGCACTTTGGTGACAGCTTGACACTGACTACGGTCGTATTCGGGCATTGGAGGAATGCGGAATGGAATTGCTATTTGTGGATCCGGATGTTGGTACATATAGACTGTTCCATGTTTGCATTGATTAGATACAAGTCTTAGTCAAAGCATATTTCTTTATTATCTAAAGTAGCCATGTGTTCTGCCAGCTAAGCAACTGCTATTCAGATATCTAGGAATGGTTACAGATAGCTTTCCTTGCAGTCATCCTTGGTTTTTAATTGATTTACTTAGTATAATGGAAAAATATTGGCAACATGAAAATGAAAAAATGAGACACCGGAAATTTTTTATGCCAAGTAAATTAATGATAACACACAAGGCTTGTCTAACCAGACCTGTTTAATTAAGTCTATGCAGTATATTTATGAGTAAACATGATTTCTGTGTTGCAATAAAAACACACACAAATGCTCACAGATGTTAATACAGTGACAGCATCTCTATACAGACTACAAAGCAATGCATGTCAGGGCAAGTTTGGTGTGCAAAAGGCTTTTTGGAGCAAAAAATAGTCTTCACTGCAGGGGTGAGCCAACAGTCTAGACAGCGTACATGAAATTATGAATTGATAATCATGGAAAAACTGAAAGATCTGTCTGCTTTGATCGCATCTTTTTGTTTTTGTTTTGTATTATCATTTTGCAGCATTGGTCACAGTGGACTCAATGTGAGATTTACTGTTCAGTGTCTGAATAAATTAGCATGAAACGCCAGACAGTCCTTATAAGGGCTGTCATCCATGTTTCAGTGCGAGATGTTTCACATCATTATACAAACAGCCTGCGTGCTATAGTTTCTCAGGGTTCCTGCAGTTTGTGGGTTTGTTTGAGTTGTAACCAAAGTCCTTTACAGCAGCTGAGTCTTAACTTTGCAGCCGTGACCTTGGAGGAATATGAATGCAAATAAGACGAGCTTGTGCAATGTGTGCAAAGATGCTTTGCACCTAACACTGGTTGCTTTCATTAAAGTATTCTTGTAAACAAAAAGCAGGCTGTATACATTTCAGGAGAAGTTTATGCTCTTATTTGCATACAATTTAATATGAGCCGTTTAATTCATCAGCTCTTGCGTTTTCACATTGTTGCGTTTTCTATGATTTTCGCCCTTATGCTATTTAATTTGTTTAACATCTGTGTCTCTCGGGCTCATACTGTATGAAATAACAATATATTTCATTTTTTCAATATATCATTTACTTGCATCTTAGCACTTGCATAAATTTGCACTTTATCTTGAATAATAATATGTATTTCCAGGCTTTTAATAAAAAGTTGCATGCAGAGTGGAGCCAGTAAAATAATTGATTGAAGAAGCAGAAAAATCTTGAATTTGGAAGTTTAGAGGGCGCTCTCTTCCTTTTGCGACTTTTGTGTTTCTTTGCATTAAACACATAATCTCCCAAAAAATCATGGCATTCCATGTGTGGAGATAAAAATCACACTTAACAAAATTTAGTGTGTGGAAAAGATAGAGCAAGCCAAAAAATGAGTGGCGTTTTTTCTCATTAAAATTGTGGCATGATGACAGAAGAGGAAATAGAATAAAAAGGCTAATCAGAGGTTTTGACTTTGCCTTTAAAGACCCCCATGAGTCCTTTAAGCACACAATTTAAACGCAAGCTCCAAGCTTCACTCTTCACCACAAGGATAATCCCCAAAACTCCAACATAACAAAACATTTAACACTAACAAGTCTCCCGCTTTCTCATATAGCTCATAACATATAAAATAACACTTAATTTTAACATTTACTCTTCCTTTGCAGTCTCATGCAAAGTATGCTGGGAGCTGGGAATCCTCTGTCCAGTAATGTATGTTACATAGATTATTTAATTTAGTAACAATAAATTAAAAATTAGCAATAAATTTCAAGGTATTTAACTCGATAAATGATGTTAGATTTACAATTATGGATCGTCTCTTTCTTTACAACCATGACACAATTTCTATTTAGGTATACCTGGTGATGGCTAAAGCATGCAATGAATTTGCGACAAAAATGTAAGAATTATTTTGCATTAGCTTCTAATGCAGTAAATTGAGAAAAAATTTATCTTTTAGAGTGTTAGAAAAGTGATGTATTCTTGAGTAATGAGAGAGAGCCCTCATGACCTGTTGATGCAGTGTTACCAGGGCAACATTGTTTTGTTGGAATCTGAGGAGATGCACAAAGTAGACATGAGACAAACCCTTCCTGCAGTGACTGTCAGCATGCAGATACATAGGAAATATGTTGTTCTCCTCATGAATGTGAACTTGAAGTTGGCCACACCCAACAAACTGCTGAATTGGTTTTAAAATTTAATGACAATTATGAATTTTTTTTTAAATTCTCACTGGAATGACAGTTGGAATCCAAGCAATTTGAATTCAAATTATCATAACAGTTTTTGCCATAAAGAACTGCAAAATACCACATTGTTTCTAGATGACATTATGAAAATAAATATTAAAATCAAAATTGGAATCTTTTTTTTTTAATGTTGATGTTCTGTATGTTTGTGTTCATATGTGGCTCATACAGTATGTATTTCTGTTTGTTTTCCAATGTGCCACCACCAGTTTGTCACTGAGTTCTCTTATATGAAGATCACTCTAGGAAGTGGCCCTCTTCCATTCTGCTTGGCCCTTTGATGCCACTCATGTCAACATGAGGCATCAAAAGCCAAGCAAGGACCTCAGCATAAGCGCACTTGGCTGATTGTGGTTTCTCTCGTTCAGCTCTGTTCAGACACAGTGTTTGTGGAGATCTTGGCCAGACTTGAGCTTTTGATGTATCGGGCGGTGTGCTATTCTCACAGCCGGTCACAGATGGACTTTCTGGGCTTTTAACCAGAGTGGAAGGGCTTAATTGGTGGAAGAAGGCAGCATGGATAAGGAAGTCAGTGAGAATAAAAATGACAAGTCTAATATGTCAAATTCTTTGTCAACTTCATTTTCTTATATTGCATTTTGGAAGGGCTGTCAGCTGATTTTAAAGCAATAGCAGCATAACTTTGAATGCATAAGAACCTGCCCACTGTTCAGAGCAATTTCCAAATTATGCAAATACATAATTTGACAGGCAACTAAGACATGCTATCATTGCATTTTGGACATTTATGGTCCTGCACCTTCCACAAAAGATTTATAAATGGATAAATGTATTTATAAAACTTTATTTAGTAAAAGTTTTATAAATATATAAAAGGATATATATGTAATCCTTTGTAAAGAGCATGTAAAGAGACATCAACAAAAAGTGTTTCTGGAAAAGATTGCCTACCCTGCCTTTAATGGCATTTTTTATTTGTGATTTTCTATTGAGAAAAAAAAACAGTATGATATTTATATATATTGTACAATGTCGATATATTGTTATTTGTAATCTTATATAATTTAAGTAAGTCTGTTATTGGCCTACAATCTTTTCTTGTCTCCCTACTCCTGTTGCCTTCTCTTGGTAAGAGTAGGGAATGATGTTACATGAAATAGCTGGGGCTGCATTGACTGCAGCCTTACAAATATAGAGGGTTTGAATAGCTGGTAGGAAAATCCCTTACTATGGAATTTACACACGGCTCAGGGTGTGGGAATAAATGCATGACTATTTTTAGTATATATATAATTATTTAGTCATTAATTTGACAGCTCTTGTTTTCAGGCATTCATTAGACGTGATTTAGTAAATGTGAGTAAAACGACCAGAGCTCAAGTGTTTTGGAGGCTACACAGACGTTCAGCCACTGAGAACACAAACAGAGAGATGGAATAGATAAGGAACAGACCACAGACAGATGGAGACAGAAAGATCAGTGTTGGGACTGTTCATAAACTGCAGTCTCCCTGTCTGGCTTCCGAAGGAGACAGCAGGTAATTAAAAAGCAAACTGGTGGGTTGTGGGATGGCGGGTGACTCGGGCGTTGGTAACACATTAATGGGCTTTGGAGAGAAAGCAGACAAACGACCAAGCGACACATCAGCCGCCGTGGAAACCTTGTTTATTACAGGAATATGGCCGCAGCAGGCTAATGTATTCAGGAAAAAAAACAGGTCAAGAAGGGAAGGGTTTTGAGATTTGAGAGCTGATCAATATTGAGGCTCATCACAGAATATTCTGCCACTAACACGCGTCTTGTTTTGTTGGCTCTTTGTGCCCTTTAGATGGCTCTGTTTTCTCCTCTGCATCTGGAGACATCTTTGTAGTGGCATTTTTGATGCCGTTATTGACTTCCTGTCAGGCAGAGATCACATTTAATAGCTAGTTATCAAATATACTTAAAAGAATGAGGGCAGAAAGGAAGGAAAGAACATTAACAGAGTAAGACAAGTAGTGCCTTAATGTCTACATAGCTAACAATTTTAGGCTGTAAGAATGTTTCACTAATGTTTCCAATAAGTAACAAAGACATTAAAAATGTTATTTTGAACATTCTAGGAATGTTCCAAAACATCCAATTTTGGAGATGCTGTACTAACATACATAAAAAATGTATTCAAAATTCTGCAACATTTTAAAATTTTTATAACAACTTAAGGATAACGTTTTTGATAAATGATACATAACATTGATAAATCGGTACTAACATTACTGCACATACATTTTTGATTACTTTAAGAGAACTTTTAGAGAATGTTCTAAGAATCGAAAGCTAGGTGACCGTTACAATAGTGAGATTATTATTGTGTGTACAGGTTTCAATTAGTGTATGTTCAAGAAATAATTCACCGAAAAATGAAAATTCATGTGTGTGTGGAGGTCAGGCTTTGCGTACATTGCTGGGACAAAATTTCCCTACGCGGAGTTTAAACCAAGAATCCTCTTCAGTGTGAGGACCAACCAACAACCCCCCCCATCACCCCAAAGATATACCAAATAATGTTTGTATTACAATGTAAAAAAAAGGACTGTGTGAGGGTTATACATTGCAATGCATGTTGCATTTGTGAAATGTATAGTAAAATGTTTGTATGATTGTGTTTATGTCCGTAAGGGAAAGATTGAGGGCATTTGTGTGCTGGTAGGCTGCTGTGAAGTGTCCAACCAGCATTTAAATATTTAGGTCTATCTGTCATCCTGGCTCAGGGAAGACTTGGCTTCTAGACCATTTGCGAGAGGAAAAAAAAGCGGGAGCAAGACAGAAAAGGAGAAAAGGAGATGTTTGAATAGATAGATGAGGGTTTCGGAAAAAGATAAACTAGAATAAGACTGACATTTTGCCAAAAGTTTTTAAAAGAAAAAAACACATGTACTTGGAAATATGCTTTTTATCCTAAGCAACTTACATTGCATTCTAGCTGTACATTTTATGAGTATGTAAACACCTTGGATATCGAATCCATGACCCGTTGAGCTACTAAAGCCCAAATAAAGAGAAGTACTTGAGAAGGAGGGTTGAGAAGAATGAATAATTTCCTTGTCTTTTTTCCTCTGTGGTCTTAGGAACAAAGATGTTCTCACAGTCCATCTGTGACTGAAAAACAAATTAAATTTTGGGATGATGTAAGTTCATTATGTTTTTGTTTGGGGTTGCTATGGAGAAAGGAACTGAAACCCTGCATCAAGCCAAAGAACCTGTGATTATCTGTTCCGGCTTTCAGTTTGTCTGTGCGGTTTTGATTCTTATTGGAATGAAATGACACCTTCAGTTCAAAAGTTCAGCTTAGCACTATTATGAAAAGTGGTGATTATGACCTTCTCACTTGTCTGTGATCTCAACTGTTAATCACATTTGTTCTGTGAAATACTGTATTGACAAGACTTGTAGACGGGTTTGTTGTAAACAACAGTAGGTCTGTATACTTTTAAAATGTCATACTACCCTAACCCAAAAGGGTAAAATCATTAATAAATGTAACATGAGGCCTAATATGTTTAGCATTTTTTTGCATTTTAAACAGATGTTTTGTATTTGTGTATTTGTGGTACTTGTATGGCTTCAGGTTGTTTGAAAAAATTGTGTCAGATGTTTATCTGGTAAAGAAAAAGCTCTGTCATTATTTACTTAGCATACAAATAATACTTTAGAATGAGAGTGAATATATAATGACAAATTTTTAGTCTTGGCAAAATTATTCCTTTAATGTCACATTGTTCACTATAACAATACACTATAACAGTCCTTATTCAGCATAACTTAATCTGTAATACAGTTAAGTTCTTGAAGGCTATGGGTCAGTGGGTGACTTACTGTACACTGGTGTTTGTGGCAAAACCAATAATTGTAAGACAAGAAAAAGTGCAGAAAGCTGCATGCATTCTGTCAGGATACAAACTTAGAAGACCCAACATCCTGGAGGATAGTTTTTGCAGCTTAGCCTGCATTTTAATGCATTATTGAGTCTTAAAGATGAACCAATTTTAGTCTGTCTTGCTTTAAGCAAACATCACAGATGTGTTTGTTTAGCTTCCTTTTGGTAAAATTGAAATTTTGCTTAAAGTTGGATTTTGGTTGAACTTTTCATGTGGGAGAGCTTGATTTTAATAAAAATATTAGATATATTAGCTCTTTAGCAGGTCCAGTCTAATTAACTGGCATTATGTCCATAATTCTGGGAGTCAGGGTGTCTGCCAGTCCACCTGGAAGCATTTTTTAAGCAATTCTGATTTTAAATGCTGCATGCATTTCTACCAGTTTCTTCTGTTTTCTATATAGCTGGTTGCAGTTTCCATGCTGGTGTATCATTTGACATTTCAGATAAACCCAAACAAAACAAACTGTGGTTGGTCATTTTAAATGTTGGTCAGATGAACTCCTCCTGCCTGCTTCAAAGCTGCAACGTAGATCAGACTTTAACCAGATTCTGTAAAGTTTGGCCATGCAAGACTGAAATCTTTCTAGCATGCAGCCCTGTTAGCATGCAGCATGCAGCCCCGTTAACGTGCTGTAACGGGGCTAAGATGGTTCAGTTTATATTATATAACATTTGGAAAGGACGCACCTACTTCAATTTGGACAACCAGGACAAACCTTTGTGTTTATGTTTCTAGGTTAGTGTTGGTAGCCTGTGTAATTTTGTGTATATTTTTGCCCTTTTAAGTAGGGAAAAATAGGCTAAGTGCACACTCAGTTTTTCCCTTTGGCCTCTCTAGCATTAAGGCTAGGAATTATTCAACAGTGGGAGGGTTGCTTAATTTTTCAAGCTCACCACGAACGAAGTGCCCGCACTGTTCCATTGACCATTAACATTAGCTGTCTTGTCACACTCTTCCATCCTATTGCGGTTCATGTCTTCACTGTCTAACTGTATTTCCATTATAAGCGCCCTTAAAGACACACTTCACTTAAATGAATGAAAATTCTGTCATAATTTTCTCACTCTTATGTAGTTTCCTTTCTTTCTTTGGAACACAAGAAGAAATTTTTAAGAATTGTGCTACTCTTGTTTGTCTAGCAATTACAATGTGGTGTTTAAGTTTCAAATGGGACACAATAAAAAGAAGTCAATATGACAATATGTGCTATCTTTCATGTCTTTAAAAAAAGCCAAACTGATGTATTTTTACTTTTATTATCCAATTTTAGGCTGCTCTGTTTTTTGAGCTTTTTGAGCAGAAACCCATTTTTTGCTTAAAACGAAACTAAAACAAGATGTTAAAATGACACATACCTGTATAAAGGTGGTAGGGAACCCTCTGACATTCCATCTGATGCTTTGCTTCTATCATCTGGTCTGAAAAGGCTTCTTTTCTACCTGATCTTATCTGAGCTGGCACAGATTTACAGCTTGCACATTACATCTTCACACTAGCCTTAAGGGACCGGGTCAAGCTCTCTACAGCTGATCCCCTTATCTAATCTCTCACTGCTGAGGAAGACAGAGAGGAGACAGAAGAATTACAGTGACTGCAGGTGTTAAAGAGATGGGTGGCCACAGTACTTGTGTGTGTTACACACTTTCTTTTTTTGTATGTAATTGTTACAGTATCTCACAGATAAATGTAGGATGTCCAGGTTGTTTGGGGAACGCCAGCGTATGAGTGGTTTATCTCCACAGCTAACAGGAAATGTTCTCAGAAAGTTGGCTAATGTTCTTTAAAAGTTGTTTCAAAGTTAATAAAAAGTTTCTTGCAGTAATTAGT